>ML304390.1:0-28879 GCA_005239505.1 Nicotiana paniculata
AAGACCGCAGTTACCAAGATAATCGATTTCACATGTAGTCATCATCTTTTGTAAAATCGCTTAGCTGGCAACACCAAATACTTTGGTTAATTCACTTTTCAGCAATGGAGAGTCTCACAAAATTCTCCAAGCTCCTAACTCGATGGATCGAGATTTGGCTCTGATACCATGATAGAATGCTAAGAAATAATGAAGAACAAGACAAGACAAGTTTTGGGGNCCTACTCCTAAATAACATAGGAAATATACAAATCTAGAATATTCCTTATTTACTTTTGTTTCCTTATCAGTTAGTTTCATTTTTTTTGCCCAAGGGGGAAGCATGGGAATATGTATACAAGCATGAAATATTCAGCCAAGCATGAGAATATATATACAATTGAAAAATTAAACAGGACGCATGAAATGAACTCTTATGTATATAGCGCGACGATGAATCTGACTCTGGAGTTGGAATCTCAAGAACATCTCCTGGTCTCATGGAATTCAACTACTATGATTTGTCAAAATATTATTTTTAGTTTAGGCAACACAATTTGGCTCGTCAAAACTTTAGTTCTTTTTATTCGATAGCAGATTTAACAAGTAATAACCCTTAACAATGCTTTTTTGATGGTTATATTAGTACTGAATAGCAGAAACCTTTGTAGAGACCTTATATTAGCTAATGTTTGAATTAGCTTATATTTGATAATAATGGGTAGTACTTTTCATTACAGAATTTACCCTCATTACAAAAAAATTCTCTTTTGATCTATTTTACCTTTAATTAATCCATGCATCTTATTACACAAATAAGCCACTTTTGGGAACATCATAAGGTAAACCATTTTGGTCAGCCAAAGTCAACCAGGTCTAAAAGCTTCCTAGTTACCCGAACACATGCCTCATACCAAAATTTGTACAAAAGCATTTCAATAATTCCAAATTTCGCATGGATAAATAAAGATCCTTTTCCAAACCACCAATCGCTATTCAACACCACCCCAAAAGATGAAAACAGAAAATCACAGGCCAACAACTTTACACAATAAAAATAATTTCAAATCATTAGAAGTCCGGATTTTGGAAATAAAATTGAGAATAGTAAACGCGTGCAGATCCAAACAAACGGTTCGATAAATAGAGGAAAAACCCAGAAAAACAAAATTGACCGTGGAGGGTCGTTGAGTTTGATCTAACTGGGAGAATTTGACTTGAGAAACAACACGGCAAACTCAAATTCAGTTCTCTAAGGACGTGTAAATGCTAAGGGTAAATGGGATAACACGTGTCTGACACATGTAATTATGCAGTTCAGTGGTAAATTAAAATAGTTGGTTTTTGTAGTTATTCGGCAATATCCAATCAGTTAGCAACTCTCCGAATCTAATTTCCAAAGTAGCCCTACGACCCGAAGCTCCTCTACTTAGCGGCACAAAATTACTCAAAATCCAAATTTTCCAAAATAACCTTACGACCCCAAGCTCCTCAACTGCCTCTTATTAACAGTAGGAATAGGTATCATGTATTACAATAAAACTATTATTTTAAGATATCTTGTTTAACTATAAAAAATAATTACATGCCATAGAAGATATGAGTTATCAATATTCGCATGTTTCTTTGTTGGTGGTCTACAATAAATGGTGACAAATTTAATTCAAATTTCTTAAACTCGTTCAACTTGTATCTGATCAACCCATATTTAACCCGCGCGACCAATTCGCCCGTGATCAATCCATATTTAATCTGTCCATTTTAAATATAGGTCAATCGATTTTTAGTCGCAAAAAAATATGTGAGCTGACTGCACGTGAAAAACGCGTCAACAGTTTGTTATTGGAAAGAACCTAAGTGGATCCCATTACTTTAGTTATTATTTTAGTGAATAATATCATACTAGATAATTTCACTACATATATGTGCGTTCGGTTCCTTTCACGTAAAATATATTTTTCTAGAAGAAAAAACTTAGATGGTCCTTTAACTATGGGTATAGAATTGTTCTACGCAACGATCTTTTTAAGTTATCCTTAACGATCAGACAGATAACTCAACTGACTCATTTACTATTTTAATACTTTTCTATTGAAGTGTGATCTCGCGAACCCTTCACGCTGACATGGCAAAGTGAGTGCTTTATATTCAAATTTCGGGCACGTGAATTCCTCAAAATTAAATTTTTTCCTTTTTTAAATTTAGTTTTACTTTATGTGGACCACCATAATTTTTATGTAGGTCTCACTGTATTTTTTTCCACAAATTAATTTCACTTCTTCCCAAAATATTAAATCTTCACCGCCAAATTTACTTCATATAAATGTGGTAACATCAGTAGCTCCTCCACCTTCCACCATTAACCCACCTCCTCTTCTTCAATCTTTAAAATAATAATAATTAATAACAGCCACTGTACCATATCAATTTCGTGATATTGAGGTGGAGTATCAGTTGGTTGAAAATGAAAGGAAAAGAGAGAGAGGGGGGGGGGGGGGGGGGGTGGAGGTGGGTGCTCTAAAAGTTATGGCCTTTTTTTTTCCAGCGAGACGAATGGTATTTTATAGTGTTGCTTTTTCTTTTGGGTCTTACTCCATTTTTTCAGAGAAGAAAACCTCCAAGGATTTCCTTAAATGGTAATGTACATCACATGATGTCCATATCGTCTGAGATGAGCGAAATAGGTTATTTGGGTGGGTGGGTGGGAGTTAGGTAAAGGAAGAAGATGAATAGGAGGGTGCGGCAGTAGTCGGGTTAATTAATGGAAAAAAAAGTTTTGTTTCATTAAATTTATTTTATTTGGTTAATGACAACAACACCAACATACCTAGTAAAATCTCACTAATGGGATCTAGGGAGAGTAGAATGTACACAGATCTTACCCCTACCCCCGAAGGGTAGAGATGCTGTTTCTGGGAGACCCTCGGCTCAACAGACGAGACAATAATATCAGAAAAGAAACAAACGAAAAGGTGTGTAATAACAAAACAAGTCAGAAAGGTAATAACATCATCGTAAGAGACAACAAATAAGTGAAAGGGAAATAAAACTGTCACGACCCAAAATTCGCTAGTCGTGATGGCACCTAACTCAACCCGCTAGGTAAGCCAACTATTAACTATCAAATTTTAATAATATTTAACAAGACAATTAAGTGAAAGAAATTATCTAAATCTAATACATTTCCTAAGGACTGATAGTACAAATCATGAGCGCCTAAGATTTAGAATTTACAAAAGCTGAAATGAAATAAAGAACATCATAAGTTTGAAATATACATAAGCAGATCTATATATTCTAAGGCTACCATGAACAAGAGGCAGCTACCGCTGGAACACAACTAAGTCTTCAATTTCAGCTCGCGTCGATCAAAACAACAACAACAGTCAACATCTGCACGCAAGGTGCATAAGTGTAGTATGAGTATAACCGACCACATGTACTCAATAAGTAACAAACATAACCATAGGTTGAAAGTAGTGACGAGTTGGAACATAGGTCGGGTCCAATATCAGTAGCCAACAACAACTCATAACAATATAATGAAAGTAATAAAAGAAGTAACTCAGAGATAAAATGCTCAGATTGTTCACAGGTAAGGAAAATAGGCATGCCTTTCAAGTATATCAGTGAAAATCCAAACCTTTTACCGAAATCGCAAAAAAGATAAAAGTAAGTTTGAAAACTGTGATTCCCCCCCCCCCCCTCCCAAATAAAAAAAACCTTTCAACATAAATAAGATATTTCAATTCCAGATGGCATGAAAAAGATACATCTCTACATGTCAATATGCAGGTGAAATCATGAGTGTCACCAAAATCGGAGTAGCAGGAAGAAACACATCTCTATGCATGTACCTCAAGTACACATGTCAAATGCAATATATCTTAGTGATGAAATCATGTACTCACATTATCAGAGTACTCAATATTTTTTTCTCACACTTTACACTCGTCATGATCAATCACTCGACACATTCAATCACTCAATACTGAGCAAGGCAGATCCAGCCCAAAAGAACAACCACTAACAACTGCGCTCACTGGGGTTGTACAAACTCCGGAGAGGCTCCTACAGCCCAAGCGTTATAATCCGCACGGACAACTCATGTGATGCACGAACAACTCATCTGCTACAATATCGATATTTGTATCCGCACAGACAACTCGCATGCCGCAGGAACAACTCACGTGCTATAGTATAAATATTTGGATCTGCACGGACAACTCATGTGCTGCACAGACAACCCACCTATAGTATTAATATCTGGATCCGCACGGACAACTCACGTGTTGTGGTAACAATATCCCTACAAACAGGCCATCGGCCTCACTGAGCCATCAATCTCTCACGAGCTCACAATATCATGAAATTAGCCCGAAAATGATGATATATATCAATAAATAACAACAGAGACTGAGATATGATATGCAATGAATGAATATGACTGAGTACGAAATTTCAATGAAATCAATAGTCAATAGCAAGAAAAGACCACTATGGGTCCTAACAATACCACCATATAACCTAAACATGATCTCTAGCATGATTGACGACTCAATTACTTTAGTACGTAGATATTTTATGGTTACACATAAGATCAGGTAAATACACAGTACCACGAAAATAACAAAGTCACAACTTACACGGTGCACGCCCACACGCCCGTCACCTCAACACTAATCACATAACACGTAATTCGGGGTTTCATACCCTCAACACTAAGTTTAGAAGTTTTACTTACCTTGAACAAGTCAATTCCAATACTGAACAAGCTAATCGATGCTCCAAAAATGCCATCTTGCGCGTACTGATCTCCGAACGGCTCAAAACTATCCAAAAGCAACTCAAATACATCAAATAATACCAAAGGAAACAAACCCAATTGATAAAAGTCAAAATTTTAATCAAAGCCCAAAAATCGACCAAACATTTCAACCCGGGCCCATGCCTCGAAAACTGACAAAACTCACAAAATAAGACAATCCATTCAATAACGAGTCCAACCATACTAGTTTCACTCAAATCCGACTCCAAAACGATGTTCAAAACTAAAAAATTTACATTATAAAACTTTAGGCTAAAGCCCCCAATTTCTCTTTAAAATTCATCAACCAATTGCCAAAAATGAAGATAGATTCATGTAATAAGATCAAAACCAAGTGTAGAACACTTACCCCAATTCTTGTGATGAAAATTGCTCCAAAAATTGCCTCAAATTGAGTCCAACATCTCAAAAGATGAAGAACGAACCAAAACCTCGATTTTATAGTTTCTGCCTAGCATTTTCACATATGCGGTTAAAATATCGCACTCGCGACCTTCGCTTTTACGAGGAAACTTCACTTTTCCGAAAAATAGCCTTGCCAAGCAACCCCCGCACCTGTGGTATTAAACTCTGCATCTGCAAAGACCCTCGCACCTGCGCTTCCACTCGCGCACTTGCACATCCGTACCCGTGCGTTTTTCCCCACTCCTACAGGTCTCCTCACTCAGCTCTCATCCCGCTTCTGCGATTACATTGTCTCTTCTATGGCCATCACACCTGCGCAAAACCAGCTGCAGGTGCGATCACACCAGAACCAGCAGCTCCTTAGCAATTCAACATGAAATGCAAATGATCCGAACCTTGTCCAAAACTCACCCCTGCCACTCGGGATCCCGTCCAAACAAACCAATAATTCCAATAACATAACACGGACCTACTCGAGGCCACAATTCACATAACAACATTGAAACAAAGAATCGCGCCTCAAATCGAACTTGATGAACTTTGAACTTTTCAACTTCCATAATTCGTGCCGAAACGTAGCAAATCAACCCGGAATGAACCAGATTATGCACACAAGTCCCAAATGACATAACGAATCTATTTCAATTCCTAGAATTAGAATCCGAATCTGATATCCTCAGAGTCAACTTCCGGTCAAACCTATGAACTTCCAAGACCTTCAAATTTCCAATTTTTGCCAATTTGTGTCGAAACCTTGTAGAAACACCCAAATGCAAATCCGGGCATACGCATGAGTCCAAAATCATCACACGGACATATCAGAACCATCAAAACTCCGTTCCGAGCTCAAATTCACAAAAAAGTCAAACTTGATCAACTCTGCCAAATTAAAGCTTAAATAAAGAAATTCATTCTTCCAAATCGATTCCGAATAAACTGAAAACCAAAACCGATGATTCACATAAGTCATATTACATTATACAGAGCTAATCACACCCATGAACTGCCGAGAAAAGTGCACAAAATGACAGGTCGGGTCATTACATCCTCCCTCACTTAAACATACGTTCATCCTCGATTGTGCCAAGAGTTGTTCCCAAAGCCATCAAACCGCCGTGTAACCTTACCGCGCATAACCTGGGGTGATCCCAAGTCACCCTATCCCAAAATAGGACTAGCAACACAACATACTGAAGATTGTTAATTCAATTTTTCCCATAGACCTTAGAATCCAATTTTCCAACATCCAGAATTTCCGATAAGACCCAAATCTCGTATCTATACTCTGTATAGGTCTGAAAAAGCTACATCGAGCCATAACTGTAACCCAAGACAAAATCAAATGATACACCACATAACTCACATACTCATAGCAAAAACTTCTATTCACCGTAGCTGCTCAAAACAACCCAATACTGGTAATAAACCTTACTGGTTGTAGGTATCTTGGGGAGGAAAGGATCATGGGAAAATCGCCTCTAGGGTTCTCTAGGTTTGAAATTTGAAAGAATGAGAAAATTCCTATCTAACTCAGATTTTGACCAGTTGCAGATGTCACAATTTGCGAACCTACCCGACAAATGCGAGAAACTGATCACGCCCAACTATGTCTTATAAAAAGACTAAGCGGACGTTGCAAATTTAATCTGAGTATTTCGCCCAGAGTCGAATCCCATAGGGAATTAACCTATCAATTATCATTTTTAGACTCACTCGATTCTTCGTAATCAACTTCCCAAAGATTATGAATATAAATTGTTGGTGTTTCTACTTACTAAAACTGAATGAAATTAATTAAACTAGAATATAACTATTGCTGGGTTGTAAACAAATGCGAGAAAGATCTAAGGTTATGGTTTCCCTTGTTGATGGAATCCTTTCTTGTATATTTCATATAGTTTGGCCTAATTATCTCTATCAATCATGAGCACTCTTGTAATCGTAAATCTCTCTCGAGTAATTCCGACAATTTACTAGACGCACTCTCCCAAGTTACGCTAGCTATCTTTTATTATAGCTCACTTTAGATTGCACCCAAGGTATCATTATCCCTAATCTAACCTTTAACCCCTCGGTTATGGATCCCTCCTATAATTTGGGAGTGGTATTGTTCCACAACTACCTAAATATGCACTCTCTCCCGAGTAGATACACACTAAATAGACATACCTAATTGAGGGCCCTTCAATCAACTACCACAAGAACTTAGTTGAACAAATAGAGATTAAAACCAAGCAAACTATATTAATATAACACGATATTCATCCTCAACAGGTTCCACAAAAATCTTAGATTAAATAAGTTAGCTACTCATAATTGTGATAAAAACAACAATAGAAGAATTCATCAATAATGGTAAAAATACAAGGATGAATGATGAGATTTGATGCCCAATTGTCCTCCTTGCCTCTTGCCTTTTTTCCCCTTGAACAAGACTTTAAACCTTGATAATCCTCTCTTTTGGGCGAGTTGAACCTTATATAGGTTAAGCGGAATTGTCCCAAGCTTCCAATTTTATCCCAGAAAATAACGTGTGCGAACTGGACTAGCGCGGCCGCGCTAGTGAACGCGCTACTGGCCGCGCTAATGGATAAGTGTACTGCCTCTGTTTGCTGCGCTAGCGTGGTCGTGCTACTGGGCACGATAAGGCCGCGCTAATGGGACATCATTCTGCCTCAAACACCTGGACTAGCGCGGCCGCGCTAGTGGACGCGTAGTCTGCCTTAGCGATTTTCTTCCTTCTTTTCACACGCTAGAAACTACAAGGGGCCTTTCTCCTTCAATTTGGCTCCAAACACCATCCTAGGTCCTCATAAGCACACTTTGCTCCTGCGAAACATAAAATCCACAATTAGAGCCATTTTAACATCATTTAACTTTCCTAAGACAGTGAAACATCATTAAGTTGGAATATAAATATACGCTAAACTACGTGAATTTAGCCTGTTATCAACACCCCACACTTAAATCATTGCTAGTCCTCGAGGAATCCACCCTACTCTACAAAGGTCCGTTCATCAAGTATTTCCTTAATGTGTCACACCACGAACATATTACAAGAGTTGTACCTAGCAATGTAACATCCATGCCTCAAGAGTCGACTCTCACATGCCATGCAATATTCTTACTTCCTCAAAGTACTCTACACAGAGGTCAAGACTTACCTTACTCATGAATCAAGTGCCCTCACATCACACACGAGAGTAGTTCCACAAGAATAATATTAAGAACAAGTAAGAACTCAAAGAGAAAGAATTCACACACTCTCGGAAAGAACATTCATATGCCACAAAGATGCACCATAGGCTTGCCCGTAGTGTAATACTCTACTAATCGAGCCCATTCAGTCTAAGATCAATTAGGTCTTAATTTGGTTGTAATGTAGGCTAAGGGGCGGGTAGGATATATTTAGATATAGTGACTAACCTCCCTAAGCATTTTTAATACATTTACTTTCGCTTTCAGACCATATTTATGCCAGGCCAGACATTCCACCACACTTTTCTTTATATTACCCCCAAAATTTACTAGGTGCAATTATATCACTTCACCCCGTATCAAGGACTGCATTTATTCATTGTCCTTTTCTTTTTTTTCTTTTTTCAAGTGGCGCTTATTCTTTCATTTTTTTCAAAAGTTTGCACCTTTCTTTCTATTTCTTTGATTCCACTCAAAAACCAAACCACCACCCCACACTTTGAATTTTGATGTTCTCTAACAATTCAAGTGCTCATGAGAGGTAAAGGGTTCAAACAGATGACCATTCAAACAATTGGGTAAGGTTTGTAATGTGGTTGCCAAAGAAACAAGCTTATAAACTCAAAGGGGTTAACTATGATAGATTACAATCAGGAGGGTATACTTTATATCTGGCTTAACAAAGAAATGCCTATATCACTTCTAAAACTGAACGAAGCTACTATTTCGCTTTGCAAACACACAAGGCAAGTTCTAGGCATCGAATGTGGAGCATAAAATACAATGCAATACACCTTACATACATATGGCACATGACTCACTCCAGATTGGTTTATCAAGACACTCTCACCGAGATTTCAAGTTAGTTACAACATACAAATTTAAGGCACTCCACAAGAACCAACAACTGAGCCTAAGCGTCGCATTCTAGGGTCTTTTGTGTTCGGGTGTAACAACACTAAGGGATGCTTTTACTATTTCAGATCATCTCCCAAAAACACCTAACAACTAAAAAAACAAAATAATAAAAAACTAACTACACCCGGTTCAAGCAAAACCCTTGGAAAAGATACGTGGTCAAAAGAAAAACCAAGGGAGAGTTACTACACTGCCTAAAAAAAATCTTTATTATTATTATTATTGTTTGACTTAGACCCTCAATAACCCCGTCGAATGAGATCCATCATCGGGACAAGTCAACTTAACTCATTACAACAAGAACAAAAGCAAACAAAATTCCAAAGAAAATAAAGGAAAACAACTAACAATGACGTTCCTACATATATACATATACAATGAATTATCCCCCCACCTCACACTTAAAATAAAGACATGTCCTCATGGCAAGAAAAATAAAGCAAAGTGAGGTAGAGAAACTTCCCTGAAGGATCAATCCTGGTCAGAGACTGTCCCTGGGTCCAAAAGACAAGCACGACCCAGGGCCCGCAGCCAGCCCATGATTTTCTTCTCTGATTTTACCTGTTGGGCAGCCACTGCATCAACACGCGTACCCAGGTCGGTGACCGAGGTGCGTAGCCCAGCCATGTCCTGTTCCAGAGTGTCCAACCTATAACTCCGATGGGCTCTAGACGGTCCTGCAACATCAGCAGCCTGCTCATGAGTGGGCACTTCCTCTCCTATTTCTACTTGCTCGTCCTCCTCCTCCTCAGACTCGTCCTCCTCTTCATCACCACCAGCCGCCACCGCGTCTTTTCCAGTGGTAACCTTGTCTGCTCGGAAAGCATATTCTTTCGGCACTCTGCCATCTACCGCCAAATTTCTCGGCACCCCTGCTGCAAGGCATAATCTAGTGATGGGGGAGGGAAAGAAGAAGTCATACCTCTTAACTTGGCAGCGAACAAACATCTCATTGTGTATTAGCTTGGCCACGTCAAAGATGCGACCCGTCATGAAATACTAGATCAAACACGCACGAGGAGCATTCACCTCCGAGATGTTATTTGACGGGATCAGGCGGTTATTGATCACATAGAGCCAACACATCGCTTCAAAAGTGAGTGCCGACGAGTGAAACTTTTGCCCGTACTTATACCACTGAATCTCCTTGCCCGTGGCACAGATGATCGAAAGGAATTCCGTCCACTGAGTGAAGTGTCGACCATACGTCTCATAGCTGTTGTCTGCCTCCGCTACAGGACCTGGCAGCCGGTAAGCCCTCCGAATGGATTCCACAGAGGCGTCCACCGACTTCTTCCTCACGGTTACCACATAATTCCTGTGCTCCGGACTGTTTGCATAAAACTCTCTTACTACCATCGCATTTGCATCGTCTGGCTCTTCAAAGAACATATCCAACCGGCGCTACATCAGCTCATCGTACATCCTTGGGCAGTCACGCCGTTGGGGGTCTGTATCTATGCCACGTTTCGGTATTGCCACCTTCGATTCTTTTTCAGCAAACCGGTCTTAGGCCTTAGCGGATACGAACTTGTTGCTATTGTAAGGCCGAGTATCTGTGGACGCTCGTGCCCTCGATGATCTCGCTTGTCTTCCGGATGAAGATCCGTTGGCTTGACATTTTCTGGAGAGTGCCATTGTACCTGCAATAAGGACATCATCAGCGCAGCACAAACGAGGTGACCCAACTTTGGTTACTCTGACTTCACCTTTAATATTGGTCACAATTATCATTGCCATTCACTGGGGCATTTACACAAACGCTTGGTGGGCAGCATTCAACGGATCCCCTAATTAATCAAGTTGAAACTCCAATCACCACCACAATTTTCCAAACTTCACCTAACTAAATCAAGACATACAACACCCCTAAATGCCATCACCCACAAGTAATACACATACACAACCAATTACTTCTACTAAATAAGAAGAAAAACTACTACTTTCAACAATGGAAAAAGAAAAAACTACAAAAAAAAATTAGTAAAGAAAACACATACCTGTGTGTTAAAGGTGTGAGAAGTGGAGAATTGGGTTATGGTTGGAGTGAGCAAGAGAATTAGGGCGTGTGAGAACTTGGGTATGGGTGGGAAGAGTATTCTTAGAAGAAGAAGAGTAGTAGTAGAAGAAGAAGAAGGGCTTTAGGAGAAGTGGGGGGAAGTGTAACGGGTGTGGGAGACGTGGGGGAGGTGGGTTAGGTTTGGGTAATTAGAAAAATTAAAGTCCAAATAAAATAATTAAAAAATAATACAAAACATACCTGGTCCGCGACGGGACTAGCGCGCCCATAGCGCGACTGCGCTAGTAGAGACAGAAAAGTTGGCCATATGCGCGGTCACTAGCGCGCCCGCGCTAGTGGCATCGAGACGAGACAGAAAAGTATGCCATATACGCGGCCAGTAGCGCGCCCGCGCTAGTGGCTTTGGGACGAGGCAATGCACTAGGCCATTACCGCGACCACTAGCGCGCTCAGTAGCGCGGTCGCGCTACCCCAGGCCTCAAAATACTTCACTTTTTTTTCCTGACTTTTTCCTTGGAGTGGCTTGAGTCTACCCTCGCCTGCGCACACCTGCATATGTTAGTACTTACAACAATTCAACTACTCATCCCTTAAAAACATTACACATTGGGTTACCTCCCAACCAGCGCCTTAGTTAATGTCGTTGCACAACAATTACAACAAATCAATGGGTTGCCTCCCATGAAGCGCTTAATTCAACATCTTGGCACGATGCAGAATAAGCGCATTTAAGGCTCGCTCGACCTCTGAGGTTCAGTAAGATGCATCACAGACACTTCCTTGTTCTCGTCCATACACACATACGGTTTTAATCTATGCCCATTAACTCTGAAGGTGTGGGAATCTTTTTCAGAAGCAATCTGTACAGCACCCGAGGGAAACACTTCGACCACACGAAATGGTCCAGACCATCGGGACTCGAGTTTACCCGGAAATAGTCTCAATCTTGAGTTATAGAGAAACACCATATCTCCGAGTTTGAAGTTTCAATCCACAATGTTCTTATCGTGTAACCTCTTCATTCTTTCCTTGTACAACCTCGTGCTTTCAAAGGCAAGATACCTGAATTCATCTAGCTCATGTAGTTCGGTGACTCGACTTGTGCCCGCAGCATCAAGATCCATATTTAACTGTTTCAGTGCCCACCAAACTCGATGTTCCAGTTCTACCGGCAGGTGACATGCCTTCCCGAACACCAACTTGTACGGTGACATACCAATTGGCATTTTGAATGCAGTTTTGTAGGCCCAAAGTGCGTCATCTAGCTTTTTCGCCCAATCAGTTATTATGCATTCACATTTTTAGTCAGCGCACTCTTTATTTCTCGATTTGACACCTCAACCTGTCCACTTATCTGAGGGTGATATGGGGTTGCCACCTTGTGGCGCACATCGTACTTTGCTAACAGCTTCTCGAAGGCACGATTGCAGAAATGTTTGCCTCCATCACTGATGATGGCCCTTGGGATCCAAAGCGGGTGAATATATTCTTCTTCAAGAACCCCACCACCAATCGTGCATCATTGGTGGGGAGTGCTGCAACTTCCACCCATCTGGACACATAGTCTACAGCAACAAGTACGTACTTATTGCCATAGGAGCTGACAAAGGGACCCATGAAGTCAATCCCCCATACATAAAACACCTCAACCTCTTGAATCGGTTTCATAGGCATCTCATGACGACGGGATATGTTCCCCGTCCTTTGACATTCATCACAGCCCTTCACCCATTGGTGTGCATCTTTGAACACAGTTGGCCAGTAGAATCCGGCCTTTAGAACTTTAGCCGTTGTTCTGACTCCTCCAAAATTCCCTCCATATAATGGTGCGTGACATTCCTGCAAAATAGAAAATTGCTCTATCTCGAGGATGCACCTCCGGATCATATTGTCAATACAAATTCTAAACAGGTAAGGTTCATCCCAATAATAATTGCGGCAGTCACGATAAAACTTTTTCTTTTGAACAGATGAGAGTTCATAGGGCTCTATACCACTTGCCAGGTAATTTTCAATGTCTACATACCATGGCACTTCCTCCATGCTTGTGGCGAGTAGCTGCTCGTCTGGAAAGGTTTCCAGAATATCCTCTGCTTTCACTACATTTTCAGCTCCTTCAAGTCGCAACAGATGATCCGCGACTTGATTCTCCGTGCCCTTACGGCCACAGATCTCTAGATCAAATTCTTGCAGTAGCAGCACCCAACGAATCAGGCGCGACTTGGATTCCTTCTTCTCAATCAAATACCTGAGGGCAGCATGGTCAGTGTAAACAATCACCTTAGAGCCGATTAGGTATGAACTGAACTTGTCGAAAGCAAACACCACTGCCAGCATCTCTTTTTCGGTCACAGTGTAGTTCAGCTGAGCTCCACCCATTGTCCTACTCGCGTGGTAAATTGGGTGCATTATCTTTTCCTTCCGCTGTCCCAGCACTGCTCCCACTACGTATTCACCGACATCATACATGAGTCGAATGGTTGCTCCCAGTCGGGGGCAACAATAATTGGTGTCGTCACTAGCCTCTTTTTCAGCTCCTCAAAAGCTACCCTGCGATCATTAGAAAACACAAAAGGGTTATCTTATTCGAGCAACTTACATAGGGGGTTGGCGATTTTGGAGAAGTCTCTGATGAAACGCCGGTAAAACCCGGCATGCCCAAGGAAGCTCCTTATTGCTTTAACCGATGTGGGAGGTGGGAGCTTTGCTATAACATCAACTTTAGCATGATCCACCTCAATTAATTTTCTTTACACCAAGTTCCCCAAGACTATCCCCTCTTGTACCATGAAATGGCACTTTTCCTAATTAAGCACAAGGTTCGTCTCAATACACCGCTTCAGCACTCGGGTCAGATTTGCTAGGCACTCATCGAATGAATTTTCCACCACTGAGAAATCATCCATGAACACCTCCATTATATCCCCGACCATGTGAGTGAATATGGCCTTCATGCACCTTTGAAATGTGGCGGGTGCATTGCATAAGCCAAAGGGCATCCTTCTGAAGGCAAAAATCCCGTAGGGACATGTGAATGAGGTCTTTTATCTGTCTTCCCGGGCAATGGAAATTTGGTTGTACCCCGATTACCCATCCAGAAAATAAAAGTGAGACCTCCATGACAGTCTATCGAGAATCTGATCGATGAAGGGAAGTGGGAAGTGATCTTTCCGGGTGGCTAGATTCAACTTTCTGTAGTCCATGCAAATTCTCCAGCCCGTGACGATTCTTGTAGATATCAGCTCATTGTTGTCATTTTTTACAACCGTCATGCCACCCTTCTTAGGAACACATTGCACCGGGCTAACCCAGTTGCTTTCAGAGATGGGGAAAATGTTTCCCGCATCCAACCACTTTATAATTTCCTTCTTCACCACTTCCTTCGTGTTTGGGTTAAGCCGCCTTTGGTGTCCCCTGGAAGGTTTGTGCCCCTCTTCTAGCAGAATTTATGCATACAGTATGCCGGGCTGATCCCCCTTTATGTCTGCCATGGTCCACCCAATGGCAGTCTTACACTCAGTGAGTACCTGTAAGAGCTGGTTTGCCTGCACATCTAACAAACTGGATGAGATAATAACAGGTAAAGTAGAGTTGGGTCCTAGAAATGCATACCTGAGATGGGCTGGCAATGGCTTCAATTCCAGCTTTGGTGGTTCTTCAACCGACGGCTTGACTGGCGGAGTCTCTCTCTTTTCTAAGTGTAGGGGCTCGAATTCCAGTGACCTCGGCCACACGCCTTTTCCCTCAAGAGCCAACGCCCATTCTGCCAATTCCTCCCCATTTACCTCATCCAAATTCATCAAACATGTAGCAAGGGGGTCCTCAATAGTCAAGGACTCATCATCTTCCTCCAGTATCACATCCACGACATCAATAAGAGAACAATTAGCGAATTCACTTGGTCGCCTCATGGATTTATGCACATTGAATGTGATTTCCTCGTCGTTCAACCTCATCTTGAGCTCCCCAGTTTCACAATAATGAGGGCTCGCCCTCTGGCCAAGAATGTCCTTCCCAAAATTATGGTAATCTCCTCATCCACTACGTAGTCCAGTATCACAAAATCTGCAGGGAACACAAACTTCCCTACCTGCACCAATACGTCATCAAGAATGCCTGACAGTCTTTTTACCGTCCGGTCTAGCTCGTAGATGTCCAGGGGAATAATATTAATGTTGGCCCCTAAATCAAAAAGTGCCTTGGAAAAGGCAAAGTTACCAATGGTGCATGGAATGGTGAAACTCCCTGGATCAGACAATTTTTCCGCAATTGGTTGGGTCACAACGACACTGCACGTCTGAGTAAGAGTCAATGTAGCCAAGTCTTGGAAGCCAAATTTTTGGGACATCAAGTTCTTCATCATTTTGGCATAACCAGGCATCTCCTTCAAAGCATCAATCAAAGGAATATTTACATGTAATTGTTTCAACATATCCAGAACTTTTTATACTGCTTATCTTTCTGGTACTTGGCCAGCCTCTGTGGGAATGGTGCTGGAGGTCTCTTCTTCTCAGCGATTTGAGATTTTTCTTTGTCAGACACTACCTCTATCACCTGTTCCTGGGCTGTCTCAGATTCTTTCTCAGCCTCAACTTGCGTGTTGGGTTCTTCCTGGACAGGATGCACCGTCACCTCAGTCAGTTTTGTTGAATCATCAATTTCAATGGGCACTGGTACTAGTGTCTCAGCCTGTCTGCTTTCTCGAGCTCTTTCCTGCTCCAAGTCTAAGTCCCTGCCATTTCGTAGACTCACCACCATCAGCTGCTTTGGAACCTGATCTTTAGGATTTACCTGAGTGTCTGCAGGCAATGTACCAAGAGGACAATTATTCAAAGACATTGAGATCTGGTCCATTTGCACTTCAATATTTTTATGGCTGACTCATGTGCATCTACTCTCTCACTTATTTTTGCAGTTGACCCAATAACCTGCTGCATCATTGCTTCAAGTTTGGAAAACCCATCTTTCTGTCTCCCACCATGTTGTTGCTGAGGGGGGTGATAAGCCTGTTGCTGATTCTGATTCTGATTATTGTACCCTTGTGGCCTTTGGTAAGGCGCCACATTACCATGAGGTCGCATGGATCCCATGTTTCCGTTGTTGTGCGGCTGCTGAATTGGCCTGTATGGTTGATTTTCCTGGCCCCAATTCTGTCCACCCTGTTGCTGGCCCCCATAATTCGACACATAATTCATATTTTTAGGGTAGTGATGATGATCACATTCAGCATTCCACTGATTACCAAGTGGCTGACTAATGCAAGATGTGCATAAGCCCCCATTGGTTGTATCCACAATATGTACCTGCTGCTTTTGCCCTGACTCCTCCACCTTTTTGGTGAGTATGCTCATCTGTGTCAGCAAGGTGGCCATATTTTCAGCAAGAGTGTTGGATGGATCTAAGGCCACTGAGTGAACTAATGGAGTAATGGTTGCATTCCTGGTTGTCCACCCTGAATTCTGCGCCATTTTATCAAGCAGGATCTGGCTTTCTCTTCATGTTTTGCTGAAGAATGCTCCACCAGCTGAAGCATCTACATTTGCCTTTACACTATCCGCCAGACCCATATAGAAACGCTGCCCCAACATTTTCTCTGGAATACTATGGTGCGGACAAATAACCAACACTCCTTTAAATTGTTCCCATGTTTCCTGCAATGTTTCCGTTGGCTTCTGTCTGAAGCTCAAGATTTCATCAATTTGTTGAGCTGTCTTGATGGGTGGATGGAATTTGTTCACGAACTTCTTAACTAAATCCTCATATGTGGTAATGGAATTAATGGGGAGCGAGTTTAGCCAAGTCTGGGCTGCTCCTGTCACTAAGAATGGAAACAACAACAATTTTATTGCTTCCTGAGTGATGTTTGGCTGCCTATGAGTTTTTCAAATCGATAGGAAATTATTCAAATGTTGTTGGGGATCCTCAATGTATGACCCCGAAAATAGTCCCTTGTTATGCAGCAAGTGCAACATATTGTTTGTAATCTGAAAGGACTCATCCTGTATCTGAGGGACTACTATCGCAGTAGCCAAATTCTCCGCCGTGGGTTGTCCCCAATCATATAAAGGAGCCTCTGGCACATGAGGCGCCACAACCTGCGCAGCTGGGTCAACCATGTCTTCCTCATTGTTATTTCTGTTGTTTAGATCTGCCATGTCGGGTTCTAGTTGTTCAATTGATGGTTGTTGTTTGTTTTCCGGTTGGCCCGGTTCAAGGCCTTGAAACTTTCTCGGGGTCTGATAAGGCTTCAAATACTTCACCAGTTCTCAATGAGTTTCTAGGCATGCACCTGTACAACCAAGTTAGCAAACGTTAAAATTTCAATGTATAGATGAAAATTGAAGAAAATTGACTACACTAAAGAGTTTTGTATTTCTTCCAACTGTAATTGATAACACCGTTAAGTCCCCGGCAACGACGCTAAAATTTTATCACGCCCAACTATGTATTATAAAAAGACTATGCGGACGTTGCAAATATAATTTGAGTATTTCGCCCAGAGTCGAATCCCACAGGGAATTAACCTATCAACTATCGTTGTTAGACTCACTCGATTCTTCGTAATCAACTTCCCAAAGATTATGAATATCAATTTTTGGTGTTTCTACTAACTAAAACTGAATGAAATTAATTAAACTAGAATATAACTATTGATGGGTTGTAAACAAATGCGAGAAAGATCTAAGGTTATGGTTTCCCCTGTTGATGGAATCCCTTCTTGTATATTTCATATAGTTTGGCCTAATTATCTATATCAATCATGATCACTATTGTTACCATAAATCTCTCCAGAGTAATTATGACAATTTACTAGACGCACTCTCCTGAGTTACGCTAGATATCTTTTATTATAGCTCACTTTAGATTGCACCCAAGGTATCGTTATCCCTAATCCAAACTTTAAACCCTCGGTTATGGATCCCTCCTATACTTTGGGAGTGGTGTTGTTCAACAACTACCTAAATATGCACCCTCTCCCGAGTAGATACACACTAAATAGGCACAACTAATTGAGGGCCCTTCAATCAACTACAACAAGAACTTAGTTGAACAAATAGAGATTAAAACCAAGCAAACTATATTAACATAACAAGATATTCATCCTCAACAGGTTCCACCAAAATCTTAGACTAAATAAGTTAGCTACTCATAATTGTGCTAAAAACAACAATAGAAGAATTCATCAATAATGGTAAAAGCACAAGGAAGAAAGATGAGATTTGATGCACAATTGTCCTCCTTGCCTCTTGCCTTTTCTTTCCTTGAATAAGACTTTAAACCTTGATAATCCTCTCTTTTGGGCGAGTTGAACCTTATATAGGTTAAGTGGAATTTTCCCAAGCTTCCAATTTTACCCCTGAAAATAATGTGTGCGAACTGGACTAGCGTGGCCGCGCTAGTGAGCGCGCTATTGGCCGCGCTAATGGCTAAGTGTACTGCCTTTGCTCGCTGGGCTAGCGCGGTCGCGCTACTGGGCGCGCTAAGGCCGCGCTAATGGGACTTCATTCTGCCTCAAACACCTAGACTAGCACGGCCGTGCTAGTGGACGCGCTAGTGGACTAGTAGTCTGCGTTAGCGATTTTCTTCCTTATTTTCACACGCTAGAAACTCCAAGGGGCCTTTCTCCTTCAATTTGGATCCAAACACCATCCTAGGTCCTCATAAGCACACTTTGCTCCTCTGGAACATAAAATCCACAATTAGAGTCATTTTAACATCATTTAACATTCCTAAGACAGTGAAGCATCATTAAGTTGGAGTATAAATATACGCTAAACTAAGTGAATTTATCCTATTATCAGAAACCCTTTGCAATTGCGAAGGTCCCCCATTTCTGCTATCACTGCATTTGCAATTATTTGTTCGCAAATGCGAACAGAGCTAAACTGCAACTGCGACTCAATGATTGCAAATGCGAACAAGTCTCTCCCAGTCCCACTTCTCAATTGCGAACCATGTGGTGACCAACTATTCTTTGCAATTGCGAGGAAATAGCTCGAAAATCCAAACCTGAAAGTAAGCGCGCCCCCTCGCAAATGCGAAGCCTGACCTCGCATTGAGAGGTCTGAGGCTTGCACCAGAACTGAAGCACACCAGCACTTTCCTAAGTCCAAAACTCACTTTGTAGCCTATATAGAACTCACCCGAGCCCTCGGGGCTCCAAACCAAACATGCACAAAAATCCAAAAACATCAGACATACTTGCTCGCTCGATTAAATCGCCAAAATAACACCTAGAATTATGAATCGGACACCAAATCAAATGAAAATTTTAAGAAAATTTTAGAATTGCTATTTTAACACCCAGACGTTCGAATCACGTCAAACTAACTCCATTTCTCACCAAATTTGACAGAAAAGTTATAAATATAGTAATGAACCTATACTGGGTTCTGGAACCAAAATACGAACCCGATATTAATAAAGTCAAATATTGGTCAAAATTTTAGATTCATTAAGCCTTCAAACTTCAATTTTTCAAAAAAATACGAAAGCTCGAGCGAGGGACCTCCAAATTCGATTTCGGACATACACCCAAGTCCCAAATCACGATACAGACCCATCGGGACCGCCAAAATAGAGATCCGGGTCTGTTTGCTCAAAACGTTGACCGAAGTCAACTCAAATCGATTTTAAGGTAAAATTTCATATGTTATCAATTTTTAACATAAAAGCTTTTTGAAAAAACACCTGGACTGCGCACGTAAATCGAGGAAGGCTTAAAGGAGCTATCAGAGGCTTCAAAATATAAATTTAAGGTTTAAAACTCTAGATGACCTATCGAGTCATCACAATACTAATGGATATATATTACTTATTGTCTTTATTTTGAGGATCTTATTTTCATGGGTAATAACCCAAGTTTGTTTGAAGCTTTTAAGAAAGACATGTCCTGTGAGTTCGAAATGACAGATGTAGGGCTCATGTCATACTACCTAGGCCTAGAAGTGAAGAAGATGGAGGATAGAATTTTGATCTCTTAAGAAAGCTATACAAAAGAGTTATTGAAGAAGTTCAACATGCTCGATTGTAACCTCGTGAACACACTGATGGAAAGTGGGACAAAATTGTCCAAGTTTGATGAAGGAGAAAAAGTGGATCCCACATTTTTCAGAAGTCTTGTGGGAAGTTTGAGCTACTTGACTTGTACCAGGTCAGGTATACTATTTGCAGTTGGAGTAGTAAGCCACTTCATGGAATCTCCTACCTCCACTCATTTGAAAATCACTAGAAGAATTCTTCGTTACCTAAAAGGTACAATTGACTTTGGGTTATTTTATTCTTCTTCTAGTGATTTCAAGCTTATGAGATTTAGTGATAGTGATTATGCAAGAGATATTGATGATAGAAAACACACATATGGTTGTGTGTTTCTTTGGTGATTCTGTGTCAAGACCAAAACATCCCACTGAAACTCGTTGTAACGACACCTATCTCTACAACTAGGTAAGCCTAATAATTTATAGAAAATACCAATAACAGAAGCAAAGCTTAACTTCTAACTGTATTAAATACTGAATAATTGACACCGATGTTACTCAGCATGTACAATAACCAAATCACAAATGCACATAACTTTTCCAAAATCCGGAATATCATGAGTTACAAGATACAAAAAGGAAATAACATCTCTATACACTAGAGTCTAATAAAAGAAAATACAGAAAGTGTTTGACACGGGGAAGAATAGCTCCGAGATCTGCGGACTCGGCAGATATACGTAGAAGTCTCCAAAATCTGCCTCGAACTCACTGGTAATATGCCTGAGGACGAACACCTGAATCTGCACACAAAACATGTGCAGAAGAGTAGCATGAGTACACCACAATTAGTACCCAGTAAGTGCCTAGCTTAACCTCGATCGAGTATTGATGAGATCAGTTCAGTATAACAATAAAAACAGGAGAATAAGGCAGTTCAATAAGAGACTAGAGTTTAAGAAAGGAAAAAACACAATGAATTAACAGACAATACACGAAAATAAGCAATAGGGTATCTCCCGAGATACCGTCTCGTAGTTCCAAAATTAAATATGCAGGGGGATCTCCCGGGATACCGTCCCGTAGTCCCAAAGTAAATACACAAAGCAATCAATTACAAACGATAAATGCAGCAAGAGAACCTACAGTCTACACTAAGTACAAGTCGGGAAAAGAAGCAGGAATTCGATAGGCATGTTGCATGGAGTTCAATTAAGATATTAAGGCACGTAGGCATGTTATTCTAAGCTAATAGGGTAACTACGCATGCTAGTATATTCAATTAAGGTGAAACAAGTAATTACTCCGTAAAAATCAGTTTTTTCATCAAATAGCTCATGTACTCACTCGTCACCTCACGTACACGACGCTCACATAGCAATATTAGTACCAAATCCTAAGGGGATTTCCACCACACAAGGTTAGGCAAGCCACTTACCTCGAACCAAGCTAAATCAATCGGTAGCAATGCTCTTCCCACGAATATCCGACTCCGAATGACCCCAATCTTGCTAAAATCTATTACATAGCATAAGTATAGCTATAAGAAATTAATCTAGTCAATGAAATCTAAGCTAAAGCGAGAATTTAGGAAATCGTCCCAAAAAGCCTTCCGGGCCCATGTCTCGTAATTAGGTAAAAGTCACAAAATACGAACACGCATTTACTCACGAGTCTATCCATACACGAATTACTCGAATCCGACCTCAAATCGCCTTCCAAAACTCAAAATTATAGCCTATGAAGTTTCTACCATTTCCCCCCAAATTTTTAACTCAAATCCCTTAGAAGATGTAAATAGCAATATATTCATGAAATATAGCCCAATCCGAGTTAAAATTACTTATCTCAATATTCTTCTCGAAGAAACCTCAAAAAATCGCCTCACACTGAGCTCACAAAGTCCCAAAAGCGAAATGAGAATCAACCTTTGAATTTCCCCTTTTCTGCCCAGTAAACTCGCTTTTGCGAGCCTTCAACTGGACCTGCGGTGCCACACCTGCGAAAATTCCATCGCAGGTGCGGACTTAACTTAATTCTTATTATGATTGGCTTACTTAGTCTTAGAGACTAAGTGCCATCACGACGCGTGTGGTGAGATTTTAGGTCGTGACCTTCTGTTATTTCTTGGAGTTCAAATAAACAATCCATTGTTACTCTCTCGACTTATGAAGCTGATTATATAGCAGTAACATCTTCTATATGTCATGCAATTTGGCTGAGAAGATTATTGAAGGAGTTCAATTTGTCACAAATTGAAGCTACAAAGATTTGTACTGACAACAAATCTGCATAGGCACTTGCCAAGAATCTAGTGTATCATGATTGAAGCAAGCATATAGATACAAGGTATCACTTCATCAAAGAATTTCTTGCATTGCCTAGAAAGAAGTCGAGCTCAAATATGTGAAGTCTCATGATCAGGCTGTAGATATCTTTACAAAGCCTCATAAGTTTGAGGATTTTTAGAGATTTCAAGTCTTGGAAAGAAAAAGAAAAATTAAAATTAAGGAAGAGATAGGGCCCATTTTAAAAAACAAAAAGAAAAGAAGAAATAATAGATGGTAGATGCCTAACTTTGTTGATATTATAGGCAAATTGCACATGCAAATTGCATGACCAAATATGCAACAAATCATTTTCATTGGCTATTTGAACGCCAGCTCTTACTATAAATAGAGGCCTCGTTTCTTCATTTCAATCACACCAAAAAAATAAGAGAAGCTAAGTAGAAAGCAAGGCAGTGAGAGTAATCCACAGATTGTTGTATGTGAGATAATACTAAGTGATTATAGTGAGGTGTATAAAAGAAATAGTGTTATTTCTTTTGAAGTTGTAGCAGTCTTTGACACTGCCAAGTTGTAATATTATAGTAGTATTACATTGATTCGCTCAAATATTGTATTTTACCCCGATAAAAGATTTTTTGTCGTTATTACTCTCTTGTGTTATTATTACATGAATATTATTCCTAGGCGGGATTATTATATTTTTTTCCAACAAATGAAAAGCTAATCAGAATTATGAGTTAAATATATAATTTATTAGTTTATACTTACTCAAATCATGAACACTTGACATATGACATATATATGGTCCTATCATAAGCCATAATTAATTAATAAATATTTTTACCTTAATTTAAGGTGGACAGCTATGCACCATGTAAAAGTTTGACTGTCCACCCAATATTTACACTAAAGTATATTAGTAGTAATTTATTATTGTACAAAAACAACAACAAACTCACTTGTAAAATTATACTTAATTTTTTATTATTGTTATTGTTGTTGTACAATAATAAATTACTAATATGGTAAATGTTAGATGGGCAATTAAATTTTAACCACATGGTGCATAGATATAGGGTCAGAGCCACCTTATGGAAAGTGGTGTCATGTGACGCCACTTCACCGAAAAGAGTATTAAGTGGGCATTTGAACATAAAAATTGTAAAATTACAAAAAAAAGTAAAAATATTTTTCAAGTGAAAATGGTATTTGAAATTTAGTGGGCGTTTGGACATAAGAATTGTAAAATTTCAAAAAAAAAAAAATTGAAATAAATTTTCAAGTGAAAATGGTATTTGAAAAATAGAGTTGTGTTTGGACATGAATATAATTTTGGGTTGTTTTTGATGTTTTGTGAGTGATATGAGTGAAAATTTTAAAAAATAACTTTTTGGAGTTTTTTAAAATTTTCAACAAATTTTCCATAATTCATTTTCAAGTGAAAATTGGAACTTTTATGGCTAAATACTGATTTCGAAAAAATAGTAAAAAAATTTCGAAAAAGTGAAAAATTTCTTATATCCAAAGGGACTTTTAGAGTTGTATTTGGACGTGAACATAATTTTGGGTTGTTTTTAAAGTTTCGTGAGTGATCTGAGTGAAAAATTTTAAAAATAATTTTTTGGAGTTTTTTAAATTTTCGAAATAAATCCAAAATTTATCTTCAAGTGAAAATTAAAAAATTTGTGGCCAAATACTGATTGCGAAAGAGAAGTGAAAAGTTTTCGAAAACGTGAAAAAAATTCTTATGTCTAAACGGACTCTAAATGTACATATATAGACAATAAGTAAGACCAAATGAATTCATATAAATTGATACCTCTAACAAATTAAGGAGTAACAAAATCCACTTGAGCTAAAATGCATTTGTTAGTCAAATTCTGCGTACAAGCATACCACAGCATTGCATGTCCTGCCTTGATTAAGGATTCCCCATCCTCGTACTATTTGATTTGTCTCTTTCTTTGCCTGATTGGTCTGAAAAGATCGATTATTTATTTCTTTACCTACTTCCTTTTATTTATATTATAATTTATCCTTTTTAATTTATATAGTATAATTAATTTAGTACAGAGTTTAAACATAAAATAATCTTGTTAAAAATCATTATCTTAAACCTGCAATAATATTTATGTGGATATAATTAAAATATTGTAATAAGTATAAATATGAAGTTCAAATAACATTATTTTAAAATTTAGGATAATTTTAAAGGAAAAAGATTTATGCCCAAACGTAAGATAGTTTATTTTGTATGAGAAATATTTTTTGACAATCAAACATCATCAGCAAAAATGACTTATTATATTACAATAAGTATTTTCCAAATGGCGGAATATCCAAAAACCTGCCTAAACTTAACACGGAGTATTAGTTATGCCCTTAAATTATTCGTGGTTTTAATTATCCCCCTTAACTTGACTTTTTTAGAGCCATTACCTCCCTGAACGCTGATGTAGCAAAGGGTATGGGTGCTCTCTTTTAAGCATGTGGGAGTGAAGAAAAATTAAAAAATCAGCTTACAAGTAAGTTATTTTTTATCTTTAGTTGCATATAGTCATATACAATGACTTATTTGTTATAACTATGTATTTCTTCTTGCTTCATGTTGACATATAATGTAGGCTTAACTTTTATTCTTTTTAATTTCTTCTATAGATATAATGTCTATTTGTTCCAACCGCATATTTCTTTTTTCTTGGGCTAAATTTGTAAAAGTTTAGCTTGAACTCCCATTTTAGCCAAATAGAAATTTTTTAGCAAAGATAATGGAGTACTAGTTGTGTATTTTCTATTATTTGTTTTCAGATATAATATCTATTTATTTTAATTGTGTATTTTTATTTTCGAGTTAAATTAGTAAAAAAAAAATGCTAAAACTCCATTATTTTTTACCAAATCAAAAGGTATAGACAATATATGAACTTGCAATTGTACACTTTTTTTTTTTTGATGCAATCACTATTTATGTCAACTGTGTATTTTTACTTTTTCCAGTAATATCTGTTAAAAATAAATTTTTAGAGCTCCATAATTTAGATCTATATAAAAAATTATAGTAAATATAATAAAAATCAAACTATGTATTTTTATATCTTTTTAGATGCCTTGACTATTTAATTCAACTATATAAATCTTTATTTTCAGGTCAAATTCAAAAACTATAACTAAAACTTTATTATTTTTAGTCAAATAAAAAAAAATAGCCTACATAATGTAGTTCTAACCAAGTTTTATAATAAATATTATTAGAAAAAGGTATAAAATATATTTTATTTTTCAAAAAAATGCCATATGGATAAGAAAACCCACGTGGCAGGTTCTTAAGGTATTTTGCCCAAATTAAATATAGTTTTATCACATCAAACACACCTGCATTTGTTCTTAACTTATGGAAAAGAATATGAAGTTAGGTATATATGCGTCTACTCGATTACTTACTAGATGTTAGATAGAAGATGCGAGTAAGCTTAAGAAATGAAAATTATCTTTTCATGGTTGCCAATAGCAATCATATAAAAAAACATGAGAATAAACGGGAGTGATTAATAACTAGTTGAGTTGCATTTGTCTTGAGTAATTACTGTATAACTCAGCATCTTTCCGTACGTGTAAGTAAATTCTAAATTTACTCTTGAACATTAATATAAACTTATGAGTGAAAAATGAGCTTAGTAAATGTTAGTTATGTTGCTATGTGAAAAAATCTGAGCATTCAACCTAAAACATTAATATTGTGAATAAAGTAATGAATTACTTTATTAAAAATGTAAGAGAATAAAAAACTGTTAAAGCGTGTATGTAGGACAATATATATGAATTTGAATAAACTTTCCCTATACTTTGTATAACATAATTTTACTGCACTAGCTAGTGTATTGTATACTCTTTCTCTTGTTTGTTCAGCTTCTGGTTATTTGAAAACTGTCTTCCAACTTTCTAGTATTTGCATTTACATACTGCAAAATGGAAAAGAAAAATTTAGAAAATTCTAAGACGTGCATGTATTCTGTAACAAAAAATACACAAGTCCATGTTTGTAACTCTTACTTCAATTGTCAATGCTTTGGTTGTTGCATGAACTCGCACGTATCCAAATTTGACTATTCTTACCAAATTTCACTTATTAGCTTGTGTGTACCAAAAAAGTTTAGTTACTTTAATGTGATAATTTTATGATTTTAGTGTTATAGTAGTAAATAAAATTCTATTGTTTTGCGCAAGACTAGGCTTACATCAGAAGGGAACTCGTCCAAGCTAAAGCCAGCCATTCCAATAAAAGCATGAACTGGTGCAGTATAATTGGTATTGTCATAAGTGTCAATTCCACTTGCACCTTTAGTAGGCAATGCTTTGCATTCCTTCTGATATACTGCACAACTCCTCTCATAATTATGAACATGTCCCCGTAATACTAGATCAACCTGACACATATTTCTAAGTGTCAATAATACTCAACAAGAAAGATATTTGAACTACTCATTTAGAGTTTAACTTATACACATTTTTATGGAGGGTTACAACTTTCTTTTTGACCGACTTGATAGTGTAAATTTTCTTGAGCTTTGAGTGTGCACAAGTTCAATTTAATAACGTAAGATGCATATATACCTTGTTTGTCAGCAGTAGAGGCTCAACAGCTTTGACAAAATCATCATCGACATTTTTAAGAAACACCCCATTAACTGAAGAATACATGGGTCGATGCCTACGAAGAAATTAACATATGATCATTACAATAGTATTAGAAGCAGATTCAAGATTTGAACATGATGTATTCAGCATTTAAGATTCTAAGCTGATCAGTATGATAATCGATTCAAATGTTTTAACGTTAATAAGTCAAATCGGGTATAATTTATCGAGATGGAGAAATACTAGCATAATTACCATTTACCAACATGTTACATCTTAAGAGTACTTTAACATAGTAAAACTCTATATTCATCTTGAACTAAATAGTATTCCTAGTATATAAATGAATTTAAGTTATAAACTCTGATAGTGTAAAAGATTTTTAGATAATTAGGTCACTTATAAGATAATAGTATTCCTATTATATAAATGAATTTAAGTTATAAACTCTGATAGTGTAAAAGATTTTTACATAATTAGATCACTTATAAGATAATAGTATTCCTATTATATAAGATTTTTACATATCCCACGTGCAGAAGATGAGAGTAGCAGAGATGAGGATGTTGAGATGGATGTGTCGGTGTACCAGGAGAGATATGATTAAGAGTGAAGCTATCCGGGACAGAGTGGGAGTAGCCTCCGTGGAGGACAAGATGCGGGAGTCGAGGCTGAGATGGTTCGGACATGTTAAGAGAAGAAGCATTGATGCTCATGTTAGGAGGTGTGAGAGGTTGGCCATGGAGAGTTTGAGAAAAGGTCGAGGTAGGCCTAAGAAGTATTGGGGAGAGGTGATTAGGCAGGATATGGCGCTGCTTCAACTTACTGAGGACATGACCTTTGATAGGGGGGTGTGGAGGTCGAGGATTAAGGTAGAAGGTTAGTAGGTAGTTTATAGTTATTCACCGATAGTCTTAGTAGCATGCATGCCCCTTCATATTCTTAGATTTTTATTATGTAGTTTTGTTCGCCTTAGGTATTGTATTTCCTTTTTCTTTTCTCTTCCATCTTTCTTCCTTCCTTTCTTTCCTCCTCTTCTTCTTGCCCTTTCTGAGCCGAGGGTCTATTGGAAACAGTCTCTCTACCTGCATTAGGTAGGGGCAAGGTCCGCATACAGACTACCCTCCCCAGACCCCACCTGTTGGGATCAAACTGAATTTGTTGTTGTTGTTGTTGTTGTTGTTGTTGTTGTTGTTATAAGATAATTACAGGCGATAAATGTTCACTTACCTTGTAAAAATTAACCAAGGAGTTCTTGATCGATTAACTGAAGCCATGTCTTTCCTCATCCATTCATACTGTTAGAGATCATAAGAAGTTAGTAAATTAGAATCTGCAAACAAATAGGAATTAATAAGAAATATTAAAAAGTTAAAGTGGATGGTGAATTATACTTGCTCTGAGTTGTGAGACCAATTATGCTCTGTTGAAATAACTGTGAAGTGAACAGTTCCTTGTTCAATGGAGTACGATGGCTTATCTTTTGCTGCAGTTGCCATTTGAAAATAAGTTTCATAAGGCACTCCACATTCTCCCCCTGAATCTGGTGTTCCATATACTGATCCTATTCCTACATAATCCCTGGATGTTTTTTAACTTAAAGGATAAGAACATTGTTCATACC
>ML304393.1:0-17785 GCA_005239505.1 Nicotiana paniculata
AGATTATATTTGCAGCGCCCGTTTAGTCTTTCTATAAGACATAGTTGAGCGTGATCAATATACATCATCTCCAATGCTAAAATGGCTATTTTCAGCATTTACGATATCGATATACATGAACTCTAAAGGAACATGAAATTTCCATAACTATATACACATGAAACTTGTACTTTGCAATTTCAAAACACATGTACTACAAACCTTGTACCTTATACGTGACTTTAATGGCTTTAAATAAATTTTGAAATACTTGAGTTATCAATCAAATTAGGATCTCTAGTTTTGTTATAACGATCCGGCCGGTCGTTCCGTAGAAATTTAATTATTATTTCTGTTTTTTCCTTGTCATAAGTTGGTTATACTGTTTATGATGTGTTAGAGTTGGTAGGCTCGAAATCGGAATGGCTGTAGCAAGAATTTAGTCATTTAGTCTTTAAAAATAACCTTATAGTTGGAAAAGTCAACTGAGAGTTGACTTATTGGTAAACGACCTCGGAATATGAATTTTATGGCTCGGCTAGCTTCGTTAGGTGATTTGGGACTTAGAAGTGTCCGAAATTTTTTTGTGATGTCCGGTGTAGAATTAGGCTTGAATTGGCGAAAGTTAGTTTTTGGCGATTTCCGGTCGGCAGTGAAAAATAGGCTATCGGGGCCGGAATGGCATTTCGAAAGTTGGTAAAGGTTCCTATTGTCATTTTGGTTATGTGTACAAAATTTTAGGTCAATCAGAGGTGTTTTGGATAGTTTCGGCATCATTAGTGGAATTTAGAAATTTCAAAGTTCATAAGCTTGAATTCGATGTGATTTTGGTGTTTTGATGTTTCGAAGGCTCGACTAAGTTCGTATTGTATTTTGGGACGTATTGGTATATTTGGTTGAGATTCTGAGGACCTCAGGTGGATTCCGGAAGGTTAACAGATCAAATTTAGACTAGAAGAAAAGCTGCTGCATTTTTTCACAGCAGCATGAACAGTACCGCAAAAATTCTGGACAGTGTATATATAATGAGCAGTCCGGGTTTTCTTACATTTTTTAACGAGATTTGAGATTTTGGAGCGATTTTGAAGAGGGAAGACGATTGTTCTTCATTGAGGTAAGGATTTTGGACCCAATAACTCGATTATATGTGATTAAGGACCAAATTAATAGTGTTTAATTGGGGAAAATCAGTAGAAAAAGATGAAATTAGGGCTTGAGTTTAAGAGGCTTTTTAGGGATGATTTGAGGGGTCAAAAGGACTCCGATTTCAGAGTTCTTTTGTATGTACAGACTCGTGAGATGATGAGGATCATTTTGGTATAAAGTTTGTCGAGTTCCGAGACGCGTGTCCGGGGGTCGGGTTTTGGCTAATTTCGGGTTTTGTGCTAAAATTGATATTTTTCAATTGGAATTCATTCCCTTAGAATAATTTGATGTGAAAACTATGAACTTAATAGATTTGGAGCACTCGGGAGTTGATTCGAGAGGCAAACGTGTTGCGGAATAGCTTTTCGAGCGAGTTTGAGGTAAGTAATGTCTTTAAATCCTCTCCTGAGGGTATGAAACCCCGGATTTTACATCCTTTAACAGTTTTGGAGTGACGCACACACTGGAGGACAAGTGTGGGGCGTGCACGAATTGGAAATTTAGAAATATGTTTCCTTTTTAGGCAACTATTGAGTTGCGAAACTGCTTTTAAAGCATATTCTTTATAGTATTGATATGTTTTGATATAATTGGGATGTAAGCCATATTTGGGGCCTAGTGCTGATCTATTTTAACCCCTTGTGAGCTATTTTCCTGATAATTCCTCACATAGAAATTATGATTTTACACTCAGTCTTTCCTGATAAATTATTTTGATACTCATGCTTGTTGATATTAATTCTTGAAATGAAATACTGTTTTGGGTCGAGAACCCTGTTTATTTATGGCCCGAGTGGCATGTTGAGAGTGTCTGACTGAGTGAGGCCGAGGGCCAATATTGTGAGGATAATATGATATGAGAGAGGCCGAGTGCCTGAGAGTGATTGATGCCATGATTTGGCTTGTTTATAGCGCTTGGGCTGTAGGAGCCCTTCCGGAGTCTCTACACCCCCCAGTGAGCGCAGGTACCTACTGAGTTCGAGTGCCGAGTGCTGAGTGATGAGTGATTGGGAGGCATGAGTGATAGTGAGGTCGCCCGAGGGGCTGATTTTGAGTGACCGTGAGGTGCTGACTGACTGTTATTGAGTGATGATGAGGTGCTGAGTGACTGATTACGAGTGATGATTTTTCCCGAGGGGCGGTTTAAAAATGATATTTTGCTGAGCTTTTGATTATGATTCGTTTCATCTTTCAAACTGATATTTTGGGAGTTTTACTAAGAAATATTGGAAATTATACTTGTTTCAAGGATTTTTTACGGAAACTGGTTTTCGAACTTATGTATATTTTATTGAGACTTAATGTGGATTGGTGTATTTGTTGCTGTGTGTTTCTTATTCTTCAGACTGTGATTTATTTTTATTACTACTGAGTTGGCGTACTCATCATTACTCCCTGCACCTCTATGTGCAAACCCAGGTAGTGGTTCAGAGCAGTAGCCATCCGAGTTCGTTATCGTCAGCTTTTGGGATTTCGAGGTAGCTGTCCAGCGTCTGCAACTTCTCCATTTCCCTTCCTTCATTAGTATTAGTATTTTATTCCGAGACATGGTTTATGACATTAGCAGTGTTAGTTTTATTCTTAGATGCTCGTGATCGGTTGACTCCAGTCCTGGGGGATTTGTTTAGACAGTAGATTATATTATTATGTTTGCTTAAAGACTTAGAGAAAATTTTTATACTCGGTCGCTCGTTATTATTGATTTTTGAGAAATTATAATAAAACAAATGTGTAGTTATGTGATGGTTGGATAGCCTAGTTCCATGATAGGCGCCGTCACGACCTGTTAGGATTTGGGGTTGTGAAAAGTTGGTATCAGAGCTCTAGGTTGCATAGGACTCAACGGTCATGAGCAGGTTTAGTAGAGTCTTGCAGATCGGTACAGAGACGTCTGTAGTTATCTTCAAGAAGCTGCAGAACCCTTAGGAAACATTCCACATTCTTGAATTCTTGTCGTGCGAATCCATTTTATTCATCCAAAAACGTAACTCTTTGAATTCCTTTTATGTATTCAAATGCGCACGCGAGCGCTTGGTATCAGTTGTGCGTCGTCGGCTTGTGACTTCCATGGGTGAGATGTGATTTTTAACATATTAATAATGGGCTAGTCGGAAGGACTTGAGGCCGTATTTTGTCTGTGGCTTGAGTGTTGAGATTTCAATTGGGTGAGCATATGTGTTAGGGGACTTATATGTCTGTTTTTGTCCTTATTGATGGAATTTTGTGACTAGATGACTACATGGTGAGTGTGATCGGATAGTTAGATGTATTCACGTTGTTTGGTTATGACCAAAATGAATTAGCGGGAGATGTGCAAGAACCATTGATTATTTGACTTCTGTATTGAGTTAGAATATGGCTTCGAGTTATGAGTATTGAAGGAACTCTCGTGTAGTTTAGTTGTGGAGTGAAGTGGGTTTTCCTGTTATGTTCTGAGTTCCTGTGATGTCTTTTGAGCTGACCAATGCCCCAACAACGTCTATGTATTTGATTGCCGGTGTATTCAGCCGTGTTATAACTCCTTTGTTATTGTATTTATTGATGGCATCCTGCCATACTCTCGTAGCTAGGGATAGCATACTCGACATTTGATGATGGTATTACAAGGATATAGGGAGGAGAAGCTTTGTGCGAAGTTCTCCAAGTGTGAATTGTTGGCTCAGTTTAGTAGCATTCTTGGGACACGTGGTGTCCAGTGAAGGTATCTATGTGGTCAGATGAGTGCGAGTAGAGATTCTAGAAGCTCAATAATTCCTTGGCCACAGCTCCAGTATTAGTGTTGCCATCAGCTTCAGGTCCTTATACCGCTTAATGGGATGTCTTGGGGGCAGGCAGTGGTTGTGTTCTAATGTAGGAAGGTATAATGATTGCGTGATAGCTATGATTTTTGGAAGTTTATAGGGAGATATCATTCTGAGGTTAAGCAGGCAGGGGTATCTCCTACGGATTGTCCTGGGGTGTGTGACCCTTATGTTGATCTGTAGTAAGTTCTCTCTATCAGTAAATGATGTATATGTAATTTGAGTTTAGATCGCTTGTGGGAGTTGGCATGACCATTACAATGGTGAATGAGATATTTTCATACGAGTTGAGGGTTAGATGGTCCGGGTCATATGAGCGTATGAAGGATTTAGTTGAATCCCACCACAGTATGGTGGCAGTGATAATGTGTGGGCATCGTGAGTTATTGTTTGTCTTGATCCTTGGCTTTGAGCCAAGTGGGGGAGTTCGTTATTGATAAGTTGATTACACGATTATGTGTTGTATTGGTTTCGGTTCGAGGTATGTTGGTGAATCAGTTATTGCCCTGCAGAGGTGGAGTCTGGGAATGGCTCGAGTAACGGGAAATTCTTCGATACAGGTTGTAATGTACCTTACGAATAATGGAATTTATTGAATGATTGAGTTGTAATTGAAAGGGTAGTGTGTGCAGTGTATGAGTTTGATTGTTGCTCCAAATGTGTGGATTACTTTCCTAGTATGTGGATTGCAAGCGGGGTCAGGTCATTCTGTTTACTTCGTTAGTGTAATTGAAATTGCTTAGAGTTAATGACGTTCGAGAATGGTTCAGACGGATTCAAGGTTATATGTAGCGATCGAGGATCTTCAAGGTGTGAGAAGGGCTAGAATTGAGATTTACGGGGAAGGTGTCAAGTCTTGTGGTGTATTTGCATTATCATGGATTCTATTCATCAGTATCAGGAAAGCGAAGGTAATGACTTTAAATTCGCATGAAGTCTATTCAAGGTAAGTATTTTTGATGTGGTGCTCTGGGGATGTTTGAGAGAGTATTCAACGGCTTATGAGCCTTAGATAGTATATTTTTTTGCTCGGGTTTCGTGCGGTGAGTCGGGATTGAGAATTGCAATATTATGGCACGAAGAAGTATCAATTCAAAGGTAAGTCAAAAGGAACTTGGATAAATAGGACAACTTGGTAGTACGTCGGATCGACATGATAAGGGATATGGTTAGTTCTTTGGGTGCTTATAAGGTAATGTGTTGTTACAGGTGTTTCTTAGCAATTCTCTTGGAATTTGGTGGCATGCATAACTTAGTTGAGTTGAAAGGATTCAGTCTTGGCGGTTTGGTGCTGTACAAATGTGATTCGGGAGTTCTTGATGGTTTTTACCATGGTTAGAGATGTATATTTCTACTGGCATGAGAGCCATGTGATGTATAGTGATTTTGCTTCTAGATGGGATCAAATGGAAAGTTCTTGGCTAGTTGGGTACGTAGTTGTTTGTGGCTAGGAAGGGAGCATGAATTTCTCATATTTATCATAGGATTGCATGGCGTATGCGGTATTTTGTGTATAATGGAGAGTGGCATATGTGAGGTCACGGTTCAGTTCTGGAAGGAAGGTCAGAACTGGCAGTTTCAGATGATTAGGTAAAGGATACCACTATTGGGTGGCTGGATGAGAGTATACATTCACTAAGTACAATGTGTTTAAGGCAATGTGTTTGAATAAGGGTGCTTCATTGGTGTTACCAAGCTCTCTTGTTGGATCGACTGCTGATATTCAAGGTTTCTTGGTGACACAGAGGAATTATGGGGGTATCCTTCGTGAAATGATAAAGTATTAGGGGCGTGTTATATATTTGAGTGGTGGAATTGGGATCAAATATGGTAATTGGTGCGCCTCATGGATTTTGAGACTGGGAGTTTTCATGAATAGATTATTTTTGTAGCTGCGAACTACGAGGATGCGAGCAAAGCTAGTCAGGTGTTAGTATAGGTCATGATTCAGTCATTATGAACCTTTGAAGAGTTATCTACCTGTTGTGGATGACCAGAGTTGATTTAGAATATAATTATTGGTAGGCCAGTATGGGTGTGTATTCTACACCGAGTCGGAATTGTTGACCCCAAATTGCTATTGTTGAGGGATTTACCATTTGATTGTCACTGAGCTTATTCGTGTTTTGGAGTGATCTATGAGTTACCTTTCAGTGTTTCGAGGAGTTGTGATTGTTGGTTATATATGTGCATAGAGTGTAGTTCTATCGGGGCTTTATGACGAGATTTGAGTAAGGTAAGTAATTGGGTGTTGCAGGATTTAGACGTGTTGGTTATGTTCTTTCTGGTTCGGGTGGCATGGTATCGTCCGATTTCCCCGTGGTTATGGCAATGCACTTTGAGTAATTGATGTCGAATTTCACATGATTATTGATTTGGAGCAAGGTGGCTTGGAGTATGTCATGTGGTCCAGCGGTTGGATGTGATCACACTTTGCAGCTCAGTTAGGTAGAGGAATGATCCTTGATGTCGGATTTGTGTGATATGGTTTCACGATGTGTATCAGGCTTTTAGCATGATGTGGTAATGGCAAGAGTAATGGCAGGATAATCCTCTCGTGTGAGTCTTCTCTATTTTATGAATTGAGCTCTTGGGATGTTGTTATTGAGTGCACAAGTTGCATAAGTTATGGCTCTGGATGGTATTGATGCTGATCGGACGAATGGTTGCTGGTTTCTACGTGTTTCTTTCATCATCGGCACCATATGAAGGTGTTTAAGCGAGGTTTTGTTTGATAAGAGGTTATTTACCGGTATTGGGTTGTTATGAGCAGCGATTGGGATTAGGAGTCATCGCTATGAGTGTTGAGTCATGCGGTATATTATGTGATTTCATCTTGTGTTGCGGATATGGCTTGATACAACGTGTTCAGACTATTTCAGCTTATAGTCGTTGAAATTTGATCTTGTGAATGGACTTAGAAGTGGAAATTTAGTTCTAAGGTTTATGGGTCAAGATTGGATTTCGAAATTTCAACTGTGTTGTGCTATTAGACCTATATGGGTTAGAGTCACGTGGGATCACCTCCGAATATGTGCATGGTAGGTTACACAGAAATTTTGGTGGTGTTTGGAACAACTCTAGGCACGTTCGAGGAAGAACGTGTGTTTAAGTGGGGGAGAATGTAACGACCCGGCCGGTTGTTCCGTAGAAATTTAATTATTATTCCTATTTTTGCCTTATCATAGGTTGGTTATACTGTTTATGATGTGTTAGAGTTGGTAGGCTCGGAATCGGAATGGCTGTAACAAGAATTTAGTCATTTAGTCTTTAAAAATAACCTTATAGTTGGAAAAGTCAACTGAGAGTTGACTTATTGCTTAACGACCTCGGAATGCGGATTTTATGGCTCGGATAGCTTCGTTAGGTGATTTGGGACTTAGGAGTGTGTCCGGAATATTTTTATGATGTCCGGTGTATAATTAGGCTTGAATTGNGTGCAAAATTTCAGATCAATCGGTGGTGTTTTGGATAGTTTCGACATCGTTGATGGAATTTAGAAATTTCAAAGTTCATAGGCTTGAATTCGATGTGATTTTGGTGTTTTGATGTTTCGAAGGCTCGACTAAGTTCGTATTGTATTTTGGGACGGGTTGGTATATTTTGTTGAGATTCCGAGGGCCACGGGTAGATTTCAGAAGGTTAATGGATCAATTAGACTAGAAGAAAAGCTGCTGCATTTTTTTCACAGCAGCATGAATAGTACCGCGTGAACAGTACTGCGAAAATTTTGGACAGTGTATATATATAACGAGCAGTCCGAGTTTTCGTCCATTTTTAATGAGATTTGAGCTTTTGGAGCGATTTTGAAGAGGGAAGACGATTGTTCTACATCGAGGTAAGGATTTCGGACCCAATAACTCAATTATATGTGATTAAGGACAAAATTAGCAGTGTTTAATTGGGAAAAATCAGTACAAAAAGGTGAAATTAGGGCTTGAGTTTAATAGGCCTTTTAGGGATGATTTGAGGGGTCAAACAGACTCCGATTTCAGAGTTCTTTATATGTACGGACTCGTGATATGATGAGTATCGTTTTGGTATAAAGTTTTTCGAGTTCGGAGACGCGGGCCCGGGAGTCGGGTTTTGGCTAATTTCGGGTTTTGTGCTAAAAATGATATTTTTCAATTGGAATTCATCCCCTTGGAATAATTTAATGTGAAAAATCTGAACCTGATAGATTTGGAGCACTCGGGAGTTGATTCGAGAGGAAAGCGTGTTGCGGAATAGCTTTTCGGGCTAATTTGAGGTAAGTAATGTCTTTAAATCCTGTCCTCAGGGTATGAAACCCCGAACTTTACATGCTTTCACGGTTTTGGAGTGACGCACACACTGGACGACGAATGTGGGGCGTGCATGAATTGGAAATTTAGAAATATGTTTCCTTTTTAGGCAATTATTGAGTTGCGAAACTTCTTTTGAAGCCTATTCTTTATAGTGTCGATATATTTTGATATAATTGGGTTGTAAGCCATGTTTGGAGCCTAGTGCCGATCTCTTTTAACCCCTTGAGGGCTATTTTCCTGATAATTCCTCACTTAGAAATTATGATTTTACACTCAGTCTTTCCTGATAAATTATTTTGACACTCAGCGCTTGTTGATATTAATTCTTGAAATGAAATACTGTTTTGGGTAGAGAACCTTATTTATTTATAGCCCGAGTGGCATGTTAAGAGTGTCTGACTGAGTGAGGCTGATGGCCAATATTGTGAGGATGTTATGATATGAGAGAGACCGAGTGCTTGAGAGTGATTGATGCCATGATTTGACTTGTTTATAGCGCTTGGGCTGTAGCAGTACCCTCCGGAGTCTGTACACACCCCTAGTGAGCGCAGGTGCCTACTGAGTGCGAGTGCCGAGTGCTGAGTGATGAGTAATTGGGATGCATGAGTGACCGTGAGGTTGCCCGATGGGCTGATGTTGAGTGACTGTGAGGTGCTGAGTGAATGTTATTGAGTGATAGTGTGGTGCTGAGTGACTGATTATGAGTGATGATTTTGCCCGAGGGGCGGTTTAAAAATGATATTTTGCTGAGCTTTTGATTATGATTCGTTTCATCTTTCAAACTGATATTTTGAGAGTTCTACTGAGAAATATTTAAAATTATACTTGTTTCAAGGATTTTTTTACGGAAACAGGTTTTCGAACTTATGTATACTTTATTGAGACTTGATATTTTACGATTTGTGGATTGATGTATTTGTTGCTGTGTGTTTCTTATTCTTCAGACTGTGATTTATTTTCATTACTACTGAGTTGGAGTACTCATCATTACTCCCTGCACCTCTATGTGCAGACCCAAGTACTGGTTCGGAGCAGTAGCCATCCGAGTTCGTTATCGTCAGCTTTTGGAATTTCGCGGTAGCTGTCCAGCGTACGCAGCTTCTCCATTTCCCTTCCTTCATTAGTATTAGTATTTTATTCCGAGACATGGTTTATGACATTAGCAGTGTTAGTTTTATTCTTATATGCTCGTGATCGGTTGACTCCAGCGCTGGGGAATTTGTTTAGACAGTAGATTATATTATTATGTTTGCTTAAAGATTTAGAGAAATTTTTTATACTCTGTCGCTCGTTATTATTGATTTTTGAGAAATTATATTAAAACAAATGTGTAGTTATGTAATGGTTGGCTAACCTAGTTCCATGATAGGCGCCATCACGACCTGTTAGGATTTGGGGTGGTGACACGATATCACTGTATGCTTTTTATATGACTTTAATTGCAACTATGTCTTTGGTTCTCAATTTTGGACTTGTTGGTCAAGATAGCAATTGAAACTTCTTCACCAGCTAATTCGATTGTTTTCTTAATTACTGCAGGTGCATGAAACACAATATAAAGCAAACACATTCGGAAGATTAGGCCAACCATAGGCATATCACATCTGTTAACAATCGAAATTCACAGTATACCGAAATAGAAGATGCTGGAATATTATTTTACAGAAATAAATAACATAGATATTCATAACTGCTAAGAGTAAAACCACTTATGGAATATTATTACGCTTACGTATCGTTACTTGAATCATGCCAAAAAAAGAAGGGATTAGCCTTAACATACCTGGAGTAGGAAACACTCCGTATAATATTTTCGGAAAAGATTGCACCGCATTCTTTTAGAACTACAAAATTTTATGTTGCTACAATTCTAAAAATTCTTGTTGGAATTGTTTTGTTGCAGGAATATCGTTGGAGCCCTCCGTGGATTGAATAGCTTCTGTTCTTGAAGTGTTTGGACTAGGAAAATGATATATGTGTTTCTTGCTTAAGGATTAAGAATGTTTTGTTCTTTGTTCAAATGAAATGGAACAAGACACTTAATAAGTTTTTACTTATTAATTCAAATGAATCTTAGATAGACCACAGCTAGTGCTGCTACGTTATCTTGGGGGGGGGGGAGTTAATCTTATCTCAATTTTTAATAATTAATTAGGTAATGTCCCATTACCCGATAATTAACTAATTACCTGCATAATTAAGAATTATCTCAAATTACTTAAAATTTTACTTATTTTTAATATACTTTATACATCATACTACCGTGGTCATATGGTACCTTGCATGGTACTAGTTTATAATTATCGGGTATTATCGCTCGACCCGTGTTTTATCCCAAATTGGCCACTTTCAACGAAACTCATTTTCTTTAATTCGTGTACCCTTTATCCTTCATGACACTTACTTATCGCTTGTTATAAATAACGTAAATATGTTAACCTCAAGATAATCTCATCCTCGAATCTACGTCGGTTAACTGAAGATGAAACTTTAACCTGTAAAAACGCGAGATATAACATCCTTCCCCCTTTAAAAATATTCGTCCTCGAATGTTTAAACTTGAAATATGTACATATGTTCCCATCAGTTATAAATGTATATATCTTCCCGGGCTATACTCCAATAAACAAATATCAGGATCTCACGGGGTCAGGACGTCGCTCCCCCCTATAACTACTTATTCATCCATTCGTCACCTACGATTCCATTAATCTATCTTCTAGGCGCTGACACCTACTTGTTGTGATCTTAATAATCGGGTTCATACTTTTCTTTCAAGCTAGCCTTAGTTTTACTTTTACCATTCAGACGAAATGCCAACTCAATCTTATATTAATCATATTAACTGGACAATTTGCGTTAATAGGATCGAACATTACCCATAGTCACAGTACCTGACATATCATTCGGTGTAGCCTCTGGGTCCTGATGACCTCCCAAAGCATATATGTGGTTCTGACTACTGTCAGAGCTAGATGTTCCACCCCTGCCTCTACCTCTACAGCTGATGCCTGAGGGCCTCGCTCTTGAGGGCGTACTGAAGAGGAGGAGACTGTTATAGATCTGGTGGGCTGAACCATCCCGCTTCTTCCATTTATAGGACAATCCCTCATGTAATGACTAGGGTCTCCGAAGATATAGCATACATTAGACCCAAGATGACATTGTCCAGAATGAGCTCTACCGCATTGATTATACCGCGGAGGGTGCGCCCTCATTTGCGCTGAATCCCTCCGATTCTGAAAACCTAAAATTCTGGAGCCCTGACCTGACTCAGAATAGACAGATCCCTTATAATACGGCTTCTGCAACTGTCAGACACTTTCAACAGGTATGGTGACATATGATTGCCCGAAAAATCCTCAGGTCACCTAGCAGACCTAGCCTTCTTACGCTGACCCCCATCACGATTCTCGTATTGCTGTCATTTCCGATCCTCTAAATTCTGAGCATAAGCCTGGATGCGGGAAATATCCATACCATCAAGCAGAGCGGACGTGAAGCATTCATTAATCAGATGTGGCCCAAGTCCTACCACAAACCGATGCACTCGTCACTCATTTCATCCACAATCGAGGGGGCATACCGGGCCAAGGAATCAAACTGGAGGCTATACTCCCGCACACTCATATTCCCTTGTTTAAGAGCCAAGAACCTGTCTACCCTTGCCTGATGAATCTCTGCCGGCAAGTAATGATGCAAGAAAGCCCCTGAGAACTCTTCCCATACTGCTGGAGATGCTTTTGTCGCTCTAGACAATTTTCAAGTTTCATACCACTGAACCGCAACATCCCGCAATCGGTATGAGGCCAACTGTACTGACTCAGTGTCTGATGCATGCATTACCCTCAAAGTCCTCTGTATCCTATCAATAAAGTTCTGCTTTACCTCATCCTTGTCCTTGTTGGATCTGGTAAACACTTGTCACGACCCAAAAATCTATTAAGGTCGTGATGGCACCGGACACCATTGTTAGGCAAGCCAATCATTAACTAGTTGAAATAAATTCCTGTTTTAACATTTTTGAAATCATTACCTTTAACTTATTACGTAATAACTAAACAAAAATCCGTTAAGCAAATACGATGGTTTAAATATTCCATTTTAGCAAATATATACCCAAACACATCCAAGAATCCGGTGTCACAAGTGCACGAGCAATTTCTAAGAATTTATACAATCATTACAAATCTTTTCCGAGATACAAATTGGACAATGAACTTTAACGCAAAATGAATACAATACGAGGGAGACTCTGTCAGCTGCGGAGCGCCTCCAGATGATGTAGCTCGCCTAAGTCTCCAAACCAGCCACATCGCTGTGAAAGTGCCTGTGCAATAAAAATGCACAACAAGTGTAGCATGAGTACCAAAACAACGTGTACTCAGTAAGTCGCCCGCCTAACCTCAGAGAGGTAGTGACGAGATGTCGGATTAGACACTCACTAAGGTCCAACAAATTAATTTAACACAATATGATATTAGTATAGGCATACGAAGATGATAAAATAGTAAGCACTACGGATAACTGTAATTCAAATAAATACTAAAAGTAAACAAACAGGTACTACTTCCTCATTTTCCCCCAAAAACCTTAAATAAACAATTACTTCTTTATTTTCCCCCAAATATCTTGTCACTTCAAAATTCATGAAAAACGTTTAACAATTTAGAATGCGCATACGGGATAAGGACAACCGGCCTGAGCCATCATAATATCATCTATGTGTACTGCCGAGGTATGAACGACCCAAACCATAAGTGCACCTTTGCCATAAAATAATCATATATATGCACTGCTGAGGGTCGAACGGCCCGAACCATAAGTGCATCTTTCAATGCGCCGTGGTGTAGGGCCCACTCCCATGAGAGTGGGGGAAATAACACTCCGCTCGCGAAATGTAAATTGCGAAGCAATCACATACAATCATGCACAATCAACAGTCCACCCCGACTACGTCGGGAAATCAAATATTCAAGTAAATGAAAATTTTCTCTTTTAAAAAACACCAAATAGTATTTAAATCCTTTTTTCGAATTCATTTGCCAAGTTTTATAATATTCAATAATATAACCTTATTCGGAATACAACTATCCACGGAGGAGTCAATTCTCTTGTAAATGATTAAGAAGATACACTCTAGCCTTCGTAGGAAATACGTTACAAATTAAATAGCATTATCAGTCTAATATCATTGACAGGATCACATGTACAACACGTAAGGCATGTTAGTGGGTCCTAGACTACCCGGACATGGCATAATAGTAGCTACGCACGGACTCCCGTCACCTCGTGCGTACGTAGCCCCCCCCAGATAGTAGCACATACTTAATTAGTTCACCTAGCGGGACAATTCCCCCTCACAAAGTTAGAAACGAGACTTACCTCGCTCCAAAATTCCATAACCGGCTTCCAAGCCCTTCCGACAACTCCAATTGATGCACAACGCCCCAAAACTATTCAAATAATGGGCAACCCAATAAAAATTCACTCTAATACTTGTAAAAATTCAAATTATATAAGTTCCCAATTCCGCTCGAAAAGTTGACCAAAATGCCCTCGGGCCCACATGCCCGGATTCTGAAATTTCTCGAAGATAAGTTCTACCCATAGCTTTACTAACTCAATTATACAATTCACTCTAATTTTCATGCTCAAATTCATGGTAGAAGTCAAAATTCCAAATTGTAGGTCTTCCCCAAAAATCCCAAATTTATACTAATTTTCCATGTCTAAATCCATTTAAGATAACATATTTAACTCAAAAACAGGAAGAAATCACTTGTCTAGTGTTGCTTGGCGAAAATCCTTCCTTGAGCTCTCCAAAATCGTCCAAACCAAATGAAAGAAATGGTTCAAAAATCATGTTTAAAACAATCTTCCCAGGCTTCATCGAGTTGTACCTTGCGCTGTGAAGGTTGTACATCCTATTATAATTTTCTCTTATTGTACACCTTGTGTTAAAATGTCCATAACTCCTTGAAGAAATATCCAAATGATAAACAATTTGAAGATTTAGAAACTAGACTCGAATATATTTAATTTGATAGGCTGTACACCATATAACACTTTATATATTCCGAGATATGAGCTTCTAAAGTCGTCTCCATGCATCAGAAAATTCTGTCGAAACTGCTCCACCAACCATCTTCAATCGATCATAACTTTCTGATAAAATGTCCAAATCATGAATGGTTTAACTTTCTGGAAACTAGAATGCAAGGGATACAACTTTTATGTTTTGAAAAGTTTCAGAATCTTTATATATTTTTATATACATGCCTCCAAAGTTAGCTCCTTGATGCATCAGTTGCTATCCAAAACAGATTTGCAGCAGAAATTTCAGCAGCTATTTTGGCCCGAAATCCATTCCGTTAACCTTCCGAAATCCACCCGAGGCCCTTGGTACCTTAACCAATTATACTAACATGTCCCAAAACATGATACGAACTCGCTCGAGGCCTCAAATCACATCAAACAACGTCAAAATCATGAATCGCACTCCAATTCAAGCTTTATGAACTTTGAAATTTCAAACTTCTACATCCGATGCCGAAACCTATCAAATCACGTCCGATTGACCCCAAATTTTTCACACAAGTCATATTCGACCTTACAGACCTGCTCCAACTTTCGAAATTAAAATCCGACCTCGATATCAAAAAGTCAAACTCTCGGTCAAACTTCTCCAAAACCTTCAAATTTCTCTTTAGCCAAATGACTTCAAAATGACCGACGGACCTACGAATTCACTTCTGATCGCGCTCCCAACTCCAGAATCACCATACGGAGCTATTCCTAGATTCAGAATCCCAAACGAACATCAATAACACTGAAATGCACTTCAACCCAGACTTATGAAATTCCTTCTAAAATGCTAACTTTCACAATATACGCTAAAACGTTCCCGGGTTATCCAAAACCCGATCCGGACATACGTCCCAGTCCGAAATTATCATACAAACCTGCTGGAACCTTCAGATCCTGATTCCAAGGTCGTTTACTCCAAATTCCAGTCTTAGTCGATTCTTCCAACTTAAGGCTTTTGAAATGAGAATTTTCTTTCCAATTTGACTCCGAACTTCCCGAAATTCAATTCTGACCACACCTACAAGTCATAATACCTGAAATAAAGCTGCTCATGACTTCAAACCGCTGAACAATGCGCTAGAGCTCAAGACGACCGGTCAGGTCGTTACAACACTAGAGGGTCCAGGTTGATGAAGTATCGAACACTCGCGCTAATAACCCTATTAACACGACCAACACTTGTACCTACCTGGCGTTGAGCCTGAGAGGCTACCAATCTAATCAACAACTGTACTGCACTCTGCATATCCATATCATCATCCTGAACAATAGGTGGAGGTACTGGGTTCCTCCTCATCTCCCCGGGTGCTGACGAAATCGGAGAACTATGCGAGGGTGTCGTATTTCCCCTCAGGGCCTCACTCTGGCCCTCACTAGACATTTCTACTCTACTTATGCCCTCATCTGTCACTACTTTATCCTTCTAACTACCCGCAGCTTTCCTGGTCATAGGCATTGCTGCATATATAAAATAAGTCAAAGGGGCTTTATTCCCCATGACTCTGCTCTATTGCACGATCTAATATCAAGAAGGAAGGATAATTGGTCCCTAAATTCCCTTTATTTTATTGTTTATACAATGTGGTGCACAACACATTTATAAACAAGACTCTACTATATACGAATTGCAGACAACCCTAGGACAGAACTACTCTGGTACCACTTTGTAACGACCCAAAATAAAACTTTAACCTATAAAAATGCGAGACATAACATCTAAGACAATTGTTTGTGAACCCAAGTCATGATCAACTAGTCTAACTAGGCCGAAATCGCCTAATTTTGCAATCCAACATTAAATTGCTGGACTTGATATCTTTATGTACTACACATTATTTCCACTCTTCATGAAGATACAACGCAAAAGCTAAATCAAGCGCGATTTTGTACCAGGTTAATAATGTTAGTCCACAGGGGCGAAGGTACATAGCCTAAGGATGGTCAACTAACTGACCACCCTTTGTCAAAAAATTACACTGTATATATAAGTAAAATATTATATTTTAAAGGTATATAATATATATTGAACATACTTTATCGAGAATATTTTTTTACTTATTCCAAGTTTGAACACCCCAAATGGAATTTCTGGCTTCGCCGCTGTTAGTCTATCACCATATAACGATTGATTTAGCGTGTTATTAATGAAGGTAAAATGAGTAATTAATGACAGAAATGTATCTCTGTCACGACCCAAATTCCCAACCTTAGGGATCGTGATGGAACCTAACAACACACTTGCTAGGCAAGCCAATGTTAGAGTTCGCTTAACTATTTACTTTAATTAACCATTTAAACAGGATAAAACAAATTTTAAATTAAATTTGATCTAAGGACTTTCAATAAATAATTCAAAATATAAAATAATAAACAATCAATTAAACCGAGCCATGAACTAATTATATAAATAAACCTAGAACTACCCCAGAATCTGGTGTCACAATTCACAAACTACTAAAGAATACTACAAATACTTGGCTGAAAGAAATAATGTAACTGTTCTGAATATAATAAAACAACGTTTATGAAAATAGGAGAAGACTCTCGGGATCTGCAAACGCCGGAAGATATACCTTGTGTCTCCGAATAAATGAATAGCCGCTCTAAATATCTCTACAGCTGGTCGGTACCTGGATCTGCACAAAGAGTGCAGAGTGTAGTATCAGTACAACCGACCCCATGTACTGATTAAGTTCCGAGCCTAACCTCGACGAAGTAGTGACGAGGCTACGGCGGGGAATTAGCAACATATAGTCTGTGACCATAATATATACAATAACGAAATAAAAAAATTCTACGGGAACAAGAAAAATATAACTGAGGAAATAAATATAAAGCAAGAAGGAATTCTAAATAATTTATTAAGTACTTCAACATAAATAAAATAACTCAGCCATCTTTTCCAGGCCTCATCTATAACCAACTCGCAAATAATTTCCAAATTTCCAAACTTTAACTTTAAATGAAAATAATGCCAAAAATATGAAAAGTAGTGCAAATAAAATAGTAAGTTTCCAAATCTTTATTTTTCTTTGAAAATCAGTAATATATATATATATATATATATATATATATATATATATATATATGTCCTCCCTTATCGCTCCTTGTTGCGGTGTGCAACCCGCTCTCACCTGTCCACCCTTATCACTCCTTGTTGCGGCGTGCAACCGCTCCCACCAGACATCTTATATCAATTAATCATAAATTTCACAATTCAGGCCAAGCCTTTCACAATATTTTTGTTTCAACAATTGCAAACAGAAAACAATATAGCTCGTAAGCTTTAACCAATATCATTCCATAACAAAACCAACCAGAATATATGTAACCATCGTAACACTGTCAAACCAACTCAGTCTTTATCTATCATGATTGAATCAAGAGAACAACCAACACTTTTAACCCACTTACAACAAAAATTGGGAATAAATCAATGAAACCAAATAACCACGTAAACCTTAACAATCACGAAACAGTTAA
>ML304394.1:0-85775 GCA_005239505.1 Nicotiana paniculata
AAGCCATTAAGCTTCGGTTCGGTTCGGTTTTCGGTTTCGGATCGGTTTTGAACACCCCTAGCTAATATAATAACTGAAAGTAACTGGGAGCCAAAGATAATCCGAAGATATGCTTACCTGCTGATACTGACTCAACTCTCTTAATATAGTAAGTAAAATAGTTGTCTGGCCTTATAAGGTTCAGTATATGTAATTGCTCTGCCGTAGTAGGCTCGCTCATAGGCGCTCGGCCATACTAGGATCTGTATCTTGGCCATTCTGGGCTCGCTCATAGGCGCTCGACCACAGTAGGATCGGTATATAACTCACCATCTGCTAAGAGGTTGCCTAATAGGGGCCTGCCCATCGATTATAGCTCGATGGTGCTGAAAATACTGTAATACTGTATATATATATATATATATATATATATAGACTTTCTGCTTCCTTGGATAACCGAAGACAAAACAGAACTGAATATGAAGTTCCGATAAGGGAGAATGCTGTAGCTTATGAGACTAGGAAAATGTACATAAATTGAGGAATATAAACTTCTCTTTATATATCGTTATCAAACACATATAGTGAGTGGATCATGCCAAAATGAAAGAAAAGTTTAGCCTTAACATACCTTATCATAATATTACCAATCACAAACTTGAACTTTCCTCTTTGCACCTTAATCTACAATAGTGATAATAATACTATTATTACATTACGAAAGCAACAACTATCCCACAATGAACGACACGCTTATTTTGTATTAAAATGGGCAACATCTCCCGTATAATCCTTACTTCCTCCAAATTCAAGATAATACCAACAACACAAGAACAAAACAACAACAACATGTATTATTTTCCAAACTTATATACATCGTAAAATACTACAAAACAGCCCAGTACACCCCAATCTCTTCATACACAAAACGACCATTGTAGTAGTGTCAAAAGACCCGAAAATGTTACGACGAATGACCAGACCACCACCCTTCATTTATGTGGTGTTTCTCCACACCCTTCCTCCTCCAATACTCTAAAAAACAGTACTAAACATGCATCCAAATAGTAACACAAAACAGTCCACAAAACTGTCTGCTACAAGTGAATAACTCGAACTCACGACTTCTAATCACCGTCCCGTGAGTTCTTACAGGTATAGAAAAACTTACCATGATTTTACAGCAGAAAAAATGTATGAAAGAGAGCATTAAAATTACCTTATTTGTTGGATAACTCAGCTCCTATCTTGATTCTTCAAATTCTAGGTTTTTACCTCCAATTAGAACTTGAAAGGAAGAGAAAATCAATTAGGGTTTGTGGGAAACTTTTGGGAGGATTTTGGCAGAGCTTATGTCTGGTTAGTATGAACTATTTTCAATATAATATATGAAGAAAATAGGCCTATAAAATGCCTCTTTGGATGACCCAAAATGTCCCATTTTTGGGCTCTCATTAAAGCAAGTAGGTGACACACCAACTTGTCACCTAGCAGCCTGTGCAGTTTGCAAAAACGTCCATATCTCTCTACTCCAATATAATATTTACAAATGGTTTAATATGTTAGAAAATAGACTCATAGATCTTCAATTTGACCCAAACTTTCAGTAAAACTTATGAACGTAAGTTGTGATGACTTTCGTCGACTTTTGTTCTACAACTCGGTTGAATTTAAAACATAACACATGACTATCATACGAATAATATTAATCATAACATAATCTCCTTATCATGTTAATATCCATAGTGTCACCCCAAAAGTACATGTTATAACATTACTAACTTGTCGACTTTTGACATAATTTATTTTCTTTAATTGGTTTAGCTTCTAAGCCTTCCAACCCTCTTGGTACTTGCAGTACATGTTCTTAAATATTTCTAACCTCCAAGTTAACATGATAACTTGCTTTATATACTTCCAAAGATTATCTCATTTCTGTGCTTACATCAATTGACTTACGACGTACATTTTCGTACTAAAATATGGGGTGTAACATCATTCCCTCCTTTGGAACATTAGTCCTCAAATGTTGACTAATGTACTTATCTGTCTCCTAACCTATAGCTCTTGCAAATACTTCACTGCTGTCCTTTCCATTTAGGCAACTGTTCTGTGAATAAATCCAAAGGCCAAGGCATTCCCCGCTTTAGGCCTCTTTCTCACACTATGACTTGTGGTCAGAATTCTTCTAATGTCGTAATTATTACTATCTTATGTCATGCAGCCTGTATGACTCTGTCCATATATGTGCACCTATGTGACTCTTATCTCCGTTTTCCTTTAGATTTTAGACAATCTCTAGGCCTCACTTTGCGAACATATATAGAACTATGATAACCTGTCCCTGTGGGAATATATAGGTGTACTCAAGGTTTTTGCTCTGTACTTTGTCAAACTTACGGCTATGATTATATCTTGTTTCATATCCTCACTTGGATATGCTTATGGCTTTACTATATCTAGGAAGCTTATACTATACCACAACACTTACTTTGATTTATTATGTCCAAGGTCTGCTGCCAAACTCCAAGTTACTCTCTCGCTGCTTATCCTATATGTATAAATCTAAGTCCTTTAATTCTTTCTCATTACTGTTCATCTTAAGAACGACACACAAATCTCATCCTGTACTTAGAAAATTTTGTCCAACTATTTTTGATTCACCTTACTACTGATCTTTAATCTACCACTGATAACTTGAATCTCTTATGTAATATATTGTCACTAGGGCTCACGTCTCATTGGGGAACATCTGTAGTTATTTTCTTGATCCACTTAGGGTCAATGCTATACTTCAATAACCGTATTTCATAGCATCCCAATGTGATTCACTTTGTGGAGGTATTCTAATCTCTTGCAATTCACAAAATCCCTTCTCTTTGAATAATTACTTAATCGAAAACCTAAATGTCATCCTCTTAAAATTTATCCCAATTACACCCTTATTCTCCTACCAGGGCAACATTCCATCTCTTCAAAATGTTCATAGTCTGAAACTCCTCCGAGTTCGTTCAGGCTATACAGAAGATTCTAAAACTTAAAGAAACCATCAGCTCTCTTTTTCTGATGGGCTTAATCCTGAGGCATTTACCTACTCTTGTCACCTTCTTAATCACCTCTTTTTATCCTTACTCTTGTTTACCTAAAAACTTGTTGCTCTACCGTACTTTAGCTTGCGACCTACGAATATCTATTTATACTACTCACAACCTTCCTTTAAGTTTCTAGCGCCATAATTTTTTTTTTATGTTGTTCTAGAACCTCAAATGAGACATAATATCGTCTCTAAATTTTCTTTACTCTCTTAAATAGACCTCTCTGTACCTGGAAACCATAGCCTGGAAGATATGCCAGCGATGACAACACTATCATTTCTTGATACAGAATTATGACGCTTCCAGCCCTCTATCCGATATCTTTATTATTCGTAACCTTCTCTACTTGGGCATCTCGTACCTTCTTCACCTGTACCTTAATTAACTTTAAATCTTGCATCGTATCTTCTATCTGTTTCATTATTTCCCTTCCATATATGTGGAATTCACATCCACACGCTAAAGCTCTATTATAATACTTGCACCTCATGTGCATACACAATCCGACGAAGGTTTCATATTGACTTCTCATAAGGTCGGTACTGTTATAACTAGATTTATCATAGAGACATTATAGAATATGTCCATTATACTATCTCTTTTGTACCTCTGATAATTAGAGTGCTTCTACAATGTTATGAATCATGATTTCTCTACTTCTTGGTGTCTAATAATCAGACTCCTAGTTCACTTAGCTTGTGTAACTTTTTAGTTTCCTCTTCTATCTCAGCCTTTAAGTAGTCTTACTTTATCTTATTATCTGCAACTCAGGGTATTAGTTATTATTTTAGCCTCTCGTAGACTCTATGGAACATCCATGATATAACCTTCTAGCAATTCAAGATTTTGTCCGTGAGGTGGACTCAATTCTTTCTTTTAACTTATACCAGAGTATCCTATAGCCGAGGAATGTCAACATATATGTTGTATGAATGATACCCCAAAATATTAAGTGTGTTCATAATGTAACTAACTCGGGGTCATTGATCGAATAATTACTTCCGCGCCTTCTCAACCTTCTTTAAAAAGTAAGCAATTACTTTTCCTGGTCGTTCGACCACTTGTTGCATGAATACTTGACTTATCTTAGTTCCCACGCCTATTGAAATTTCATGCAACTTATATGATCTCGAATATTACTTTGGATTTTACTTCCCGTTCCTTAGTCACGATAGGTTCCACTTTCTTATGGAGTGCATACAATATTATAGTGAGACTGATGTTACAAGACAATTTCTTCTTTAGGTCACTATGTTTATGTTGAAGCCTTCTTCCTTATTTCCTCAGCTTGTCTTTCGTTGCAGTGCTTAGGGAAGACCCTCTGACTCTTGTAAATATGCGAGCTTATTACATTGTATACCCCACTATATCTATGGTGTTCTTACTCACCTATCATTATCCTTAGTTACTTACCTTCACGCCCTTGTGCTCGTAGGGTTTCTTATGAATTGAAATTTCAGTTGTCTCCGTAGTGGCACCTTCTTTTATTTCCATAACACTTATATTGTACCTTCTACTACTCCAACTCTTCTCTAAATATTTCTCGAGGATTACGATGTCGTATCTAAGAGACTGAATTTGCTATGTTGGGTTTCACTACATTTATCTTGCATGATCTATTGATTTATCTAAGACCTCTTGTCTAGCCATAACCAAGCTCTTTCTGAATGAACTACTAACTACTCGTCAATCCATGCTCATAATTATATTCTGTGTAACCTCTCGTGGGTTATGTCTTTTGTCTTAACTTACCTTATACACTAGCTCCTAATGTATCAAATGTTCATTCGCACTTATTTATCAATAACATTTGGTGTGGGAACCATTACTGCCTCTCCCGATATCGTGCTTGAATAATGTTCTGGAGTCTTAACATATCTATAAGATCTGAATAAATGTAATCTCATTCCTTTCGCCTTTTTACCACATTTTTTCTTTACTATTCTATAATTAATTGAACTACATTACTCCGACTTACTACCATATCACACTGTCTTTCCCCCTTTAGGGGAATACTAGAATTTAATTCTATGAAGATATACCTATCTATGGTTTACCTCTTCATCTTTGGCATATTTTCACGTCTTCGCTGACTCTTACTCGCCTTGCGGTTCTCTAGTAGGGACAACTGAATTCCCTACACACAAGGGTGACACCTAGTGTAACTGGCACACTTAGTCGCTTAAGATTAGCTTTGCTCAAAGATTTTGCTTTGGCGGAGTGTCTTCTTGAATGACCTTTAAAGGTTATTCTTATGTAGTCCATTTTATTATTGCTGCAATGCGATCTTTGAAATTCTCTTGATGTCGACTATTATCCCATCAGTCGATCCCTAATTGATATTCAGTTTATCTTGTTCACTAGCACATGATGATTTCTCTTACTCTGTGGGTCTAAATTTTTGTTCTGGTAATCACATTAGACTCACCAACTCATTTCTCGAAATGAGGATATGACTTTTGGCATATACTCTTTTATTTTCTCAAGGCCTGCCACCTCTCGACTTTTCCTTTACTTGACTATAGACTCTATCATCATATCATATTATGATTTACTGTTACCACCCTTTTATCACATCTTACTCGTAACACTTCATTTACTCTCTTCTTGTTCTCCTGCTAATATCTCTGTTTACTACCTTATTGTGAAAACTTCAACAAAACATTCTTTCACTTTTATCTCCCCTTGCTCCATCTCACTGGATCTTCGGGTCGACCAATATTCTCTTTTTACTAAGGGCGGGAGTCATACTAAGGTAAATATTTATCCTTTCTAGGATTCTACTACATGTCTTCTAATATTTCAGAACGTTCTTGTATTCATATCCGACTGTACTATTCAAGAGTGCAGCATCTGGTATGCACGATCTAATAGGGCCTCAAAATGGCCACATCGTCAAGAATTCTCTCTCTACTAATGCCCTTAATTGTTGCTGTATTAGTCCTCTGGCTAGTTGTCATTTTCAAATTGAAAGAATCTCTATATCATTAGCAAACGTAAGTCTTGGCTCGAACTCTTATGACTCAGCTCGATAACACGATTTGGATTTGAAAGAAGGGTAATAGAATCCAATATACCTTGTAGCTTCCTGTTTATATAATGTTGTGCACAACACATCTATAAAAAAAGCTCTATCAGACACGACTTGTAGACTCCCTAGGACAGAACTGCTTTGATAACAAGTTTGTCACGCCCCAAACCTGAAGAGGCGTGGCCGGCACCGGTGCCATACTCGGCCCGAGATTTCCATTCTGTAACTGTGAACTCTGGAGGAGTAACCCTCAACTTAGGCCGATGAGGCTATATTCTGAATCATCTGAAAATAACGTCTCTCTTATATGAGGGGTAAACATACCCAAAAGTTGATATGTATAATTGTGCAGTCTGACGAAGCCGCCATGAACATCTACTGCTATACAAATTATATTGGACTCATCTACAAGCCTCTAGAGATAACTGAACTGTACCATGGTCGGGATAGGGCCTCGACCTACCCATAAAATCTGTATATATAAATATGGACTCCAAGGTCTACACATGGTAACTCCAAGGAAGTGGAGCTTATCAACCAAGATGATGTTTGACTCTGTCTGCTGGGAGGGTCTGTCCAATTGTCAATGAGGACCTGTAGGCATGAAATGCAGCATCCCCGACAAAAGGAACAACTGTACAAAATAATGTACCGAGTATGTAAGGCAACAAAATAACTGAAAGCTGAAACTGAACTAATAATATAATAACTGAAAGTAACTGGGAGTCAAAAGACAATCTGAAGATATGCCTACTTGCTGATACTAACTCAACTCTCTCAATATAGTAAGTAAAAATTTGCCTGGCCTTATAAGGCTCGGTATGTGTAACTGCTCAGCCGCAACAGGCTCGTTCATAGGCGCTCTTCCATACTAGGCTTTGTATCTCGTCCATTCTGTGCTTTCTCATAGGTGCTCGACCATAGTAGGCTCGGTATATAACTCACCATCTGATCAGAGGTTGCCCAATATGGGCCTGCCCATTCCCATTAGGCTGCTTTCTCCTCGCCTTGTCGATATAGCGCATCTTACAGGGCGCCTTTCATCAAGTAAAGGCTCATGATAAGGCTCTTGTGGAACTAGGCTCTCTTAAGATCGTGCGAAAGAGTTCTTCTTTACCGAGAAGATTGGCATGATCGATTATAGCTCGATGGTGGTGAAAATGCTGTGATATATATATATAGACTCTTTGCTTCCTTGGCTGACCAAATACAAAACTGAACTGAATATGAAGTCCCGATTAGGGAGAATATTGTAACTTATGAGACTAGGAAAATTTACATAAATTCAGGAATATGAACTTCTCTTTATATCTCGTGATCAAACGCGTGTAGTTACTGGATTTTGCCAAATGAAAGAAAGGTTTAACCTTAACATACCATATCACAATATTACCAATCACCAAGTTGAAGTCTCCTCTTCGCACTTTAATCTACAACAACAATAATAATACTCTCATTAAGTTACGAAATGTACAACTATCCCACAACGATCGACACATTTATTTTGTATTAAAACGAGAAACATCTACCCTATAATCCTTACTTCCTCCAAATTCAAGATAACACCAACAACACAAGAACAAAACAACAACAACGTGTATATGTTATTTTCCAGCCTTATATACATCTTAAAATACTACAAAATAGGCCAGCACACCCCAATCTCTTCATAAACAAAACAACCACCGTAGTAGTGTCAAACAACCTGAAAATGTTACGACGAACGACCAGACCAACCCCTTAATTTATGTTGGGTTTCTACACACCCTTACTCCTCCAATACTCCAAAAAACAGTACTAAAACATGCTGTCCAACAGCAACAGAAAACAGTCCGCTACAAGTGAATAACTCGAACTCACGACTTTCAATCACCGTCCCGTGAGTTCTTACAAGTATAGAACGATTTACCATGATTTTACAGTACAAAAAATGGATGAAAGAGAGAACTAAACGTACCTTATTTGTAGGATAAATCAGCTCCTATCTTGGTTTTTCAAACTCTAGGTTTTTACCTCCAATTAGAACTTGAAAGGGAGAGAAAATCAATTAGGGTTTATGGGAAACTTTTGGGAGGATTTTTGCAGAGCTTATGTATGGTTATTACGCCCTATTTTCAGTCTAATATATGAAGAAAATAGGCCTTTAAAAGGAATCTTTGGACGACCCGAAATGGACTATTTTTGGGCCCTCATTTAAGCAAGTAGGTGACACACCTACTTGTCACCTAGCAGCCTGCGCAGTCTCGCAAAAACACCCATATCACTCTACTCCAATATCATATTGACAAACAGTTTAATGCATCAGAAAATAGACTCATAGATCTTCAATTTTGACCCAAATTTTCAGTAAAACTTATGAACGTAACTTGTGATGACTTTCATCGACTTTTGTTCTACAAATCGCTTGACTTCAAAAAATAACACACGACTACTATATGACTAATATAAATCATAACATAATCTCCTTATCATGTTAATCACTCTAGTGTCACCCCAAAATTCCATGTTATAACATTTCCAACTTGGCGACTTTCGACGTAACTTATTTTCTTTAATTGGTTTAGCTTCTAAACCTTCCAACCCTCTTGGTACTTGCAGTACATGATCTTAATATTTGTAACCTCCAAGTTAACATGATAACTTACTTTATATACTTCCAAATATGATCTCATTTCTTTGCTTACATCAATTGACTTACGATGTACATTTGCATATGAAAACATGGGGTGTAACACCGGTGATCCAAAAGTACATCTGAGGACATATTGTGACAAGCTTGTAAGTGGGCATAAATGAACAAATCCGCATGAAGCTGTTCCTGAGAAGCCTCATAGGAAATGCATTGTCCCGGTACATTAGTTAGAATCAAAAGAAGTGGGTGAGTTGGGTAAGCATGACATCAGACATTATGGACAGATTCAGGTTCAATATAGAGAACGTACCTGTTGTCTTCTACATTCAAAACCTCAAAAAGAAACCAACAGAAACCTTCCATGAATATGCTACTCGGTGGAGATCTGAGGCTGCAAAGGTAAGACCAACTCTTGAAGAAGAACAAATAAATAAGTTTTTCGTCTGAGCTCAAGACACGCAGTACTATGAAAGGTTGATGATTATTGAGAACCACAAATTCTCCGACATCATCAAGCTAGGATAAAGAATATAAGAAGGTATTAAAATTTGTATGGTGACGAATTTCGAAGCACTGCAGGCCACAAATAAAGCCTTACAATCAGGAGGCATCTCAAAGAAAAAGAAAGAAGGTACTGTCATGGTGGTCCAAGGTACTAAATCTCCACTCACATACCAAAAACCTCCACCCACATGTCAACCTTCACCCCTCAGACACCAACAACCCGCTACCAGATACCACGCCTATAACACTCAACCAGCATATTACCATTCACCCCCACCAGCCCATCAAAACTACAAAAAACCACAACCAAACTTCATCCGCAGACCACCTAGACAATATACCCCGATCCCTGAGCCTATAGACCAATTATATGAGAGATTTAAGGCTTTCTGTTATGCCACTCCTATCCCTGTCGTTGCTAAGTAAAATGCTTCTCAGTGGATCAACCCGAAAAAGACATCAGCCTATCATTCGGGCATGAAGGGTCATACAATAGATAAGTGTCGCGCACTGAAGGACAAGATTCAGACATTGATCGACAACAAGGTCATATAAGCAAAATAAACTGCACCAAATGTGCGCAACAATCCTCTCCCGGATCACAAAGGTGACAAAGGTGAGGGAGTGAATATAATAGAGACAAACGAAGAATGGGACCCTGAAGGGTCAATCAGACTCATTCGGGAAGGAGATGATCCTAAGACTTCTCCGGTCACCCTCATACCAGTTATGGTACAAACCCAAGCACCATTCGAGGTCGAAGTAACTGCACACTTCACTGTGATGGTAGCTCCCACACCATCATACAAGTATGATGCCATCCCATAGGACTATGTTGCGGAAGTCAGGAGAAAAGGGAAAGCAAAAATGGAGGAGACAGGTATGACACAAGGCTTGACCAGAACTGGCAGGGTCTATACACCTGAAAACTTGGGGGGAACAAGAAAGGAAACCACATCCAAACCACCTATTGTCGAGATGGGTACCGATGACCTTTGAAGGAAAGTACAAGCAAAGGAGTACTCAGTTGTTGATCATATGAAAAAAACCCCGCTCAGATATCCATTTTTTTGTTGCTGCAAAACTCCGAGACACATAGGAACACCTTGATGAAAGTGCTGAATGAAGCTTATGTACCGTACAACATCACTATGGGGAGATGTCCAACATGGTGGGGAAGGTACTGGAAAGCCACAAAATCACTTTCCACGAAGATGATCTGCCACTAGAAGGACTAAGTCACAACAGGGAATTGCACATCACGATGCGATTTGAGGACAAGTTCATCGCCAGTGTCCTAATAGACGGAGGATCCACTCTCAACATATGTCTACTGACTACTCTACAGAGGTTAGGCAAAGGCCTGCATGAGATACGTATGGGAAGCATGGATGTGAAAGCATTCGATGGATCTTAAAAGGCCAAAATTGGAGAAATGAACCTCAACCTACAAATAGGCCCAACCTGGTTCGATGTCGAGTTCCAAGTGTCGGATATATCTACAACCTATAATCTATTATTGGGACGACCATGGATACATGCCATTGGGGCAGTGGCTTCTACTCTGCATCAGGATGTAAACTTGAATGGAATCATCAAGAAGTGATTATCCATGGGGATGGAAGAAACCATATCTACACAAATCAGACCGTTCCAGTCATTGAGAATATGAAGAAATTGGGTGGAGAGACAACCATCGCATTGGGCGCGTCAATGCAAATGAAAACGTCAAATGGTGGAGCACTAAGATAGAAAGCATATTACTATGGACAGGGTATGAACCTGGCAAAGGTCTCGGCAAACACCTCCTGGGGATCACCTAACTAGTCCAACCGAAGCGTCATGGTACAACTTTCGTTCTTGGGTATGAATATACTTGGAAATAGTACAAAGATTGGTCATTACCATGGCGTGGTCCTTATTATCCACTAGAAAAATCAGTACCATCTCTACAATAGACATTCCAACAAGCAGACGTGATATGGGGATATGAGGAAGATGAAGTCTTAGCCGAGATGAGGAAGTTATTTCGGGATGAAGAAGATATGGATTGCAATGAAATAGTTGAGGAGGAGGAGGAGGAAGACCTTATCATTCAGACCGTGGAAAGAGGAACCATTCTCAAGAGCTGGACTTTTGCACCATCCGGGGTACGTCGAGTTCCTGCTTAGCCTGAGAAAGTAGCATCAATTTAAAAAAAAAATAGTTTTGAGCATTTAAGACATTTTCAGAATTTGTTGTTGAAAGTATTTTGTTTTGAAATAATTGCTCGAGTTGTCGAGCCGTACTTGTTGATGTTCCAAGATTTTATTAATGCATTGCTATTTTTCATATTTATTACTATGCTTTACAGTATTATTACCAATATCGATTGAACCTACGACTGTGACATGCAAGAGACAACGCAACACAAGGATAGTGATTGAGAGGATCTGGAAGATGATGTAATACCTGAGGAAATCGTCAGAGAAGTGGAAAACTTTGAAAACAAGCCTAAGTCTAATTTAGGCGAGACCGAGGCAGTTAACATAGGGGATTCTGTAACCGTCAAGGAAACATGTATAAGCATTCACCTATCACCGTCAGAGAAGGAAGAGTATGTCAGGTTCCTAAAAGAGTATGAAGATATCTTTGCATGGTCCTACGATGATATGACTGGTTTGAGCACATCCATAGTGGCTCACAAGGTACCTACTGATCCCATGTGTCCCCCGGTAAAGAAGAAGCTCAGAAAAGTCAAGCTAGATATGAGTTTGGAGATAAAAGAGGGAGTCACTAAGAAAATCAAAGCCAAGGTTCTCAGAGTCCTTGAGTATCACACTTGGTTGGCCAACATCGTGCCGGTTCCGAAGAAGGATGGGAAAGTCAGAGTGTGTGTTGATTGCCGAGATTTAAACAGGGAAAGTCTCGAAGATGTTTTTCCCCTTACCAATATACACATACTGATCGACAAATAATCCAAGAATGAACTCCAATCCTTTGTGGATTTCTTTGAAGGATATCACCAGATCTGGATGGATGAAGTGGATGTCGAAAAGACAGCCTTTATCACACCATGGGGAATGTATTGCTACAAGATGATACCATTTGTTTAAAGAATGATGGAGCCACCTACATGAGGGCCATGACAACTATCTTCCACGACATGATACACAAGAAAATAGAGGTGTATGTGGATGATGTCATCATGAAATCCAAAAGGAGTACAGATCATACAACAGATTTGAAGAAATTCTTTGATCGGCTTTGAAGGTACAATCTGAAACTGATTCTGGAAAAGTGTTCCTTCGGAGTCTCTACTGAAAAATTGTTAGGGTTCATCGTCAGCCGCCGGGGGATTAAGTTAAACCCGTCAAAGGTCAAAGCCATCCAAGACTTGCCAACTCCAAAGATTAAGAAATATATGATGATCTTTTTAGGGCGTCTCAATTACATCAGCCGTTTCATAACACAGTCCACACTGATATGTGATCCAATCTTCAAAATGCTGAAGAAAGATGCTGCAACAAGCTGGATCGAAGAATTCCAGAAAGCCTTCGACAAAATCGAGGAGTATTTATCTAAACCACCCCTTCTGGTCTCGCCAGAACCATGAAGACCTTTGCTGTTTTATTTTTCCATGTTGGACGGGGCTTTTGGTTGTGTTCTGGGACAATATGATGAGACTGGAAGATAGGAGCAGGCGATATATTATCTAAGTAAGAAACTCATGCCTTACGAAGCCCGATACTCATTGCTGGAACGCACCTGCTTCGCTTTGACATGGATAGCTCAAAAGTTGATGCATTATTTCTTCGCATACACCATATATCTCATATCAAGGATGGACCCTCTGAAATACATATTCCAAAAACCCATGCCTACGGGTAAGTTAGCAAAATGGTAGATATTGCCGAGTGAGTTTGACTTTATTTATGTAACTCAGAAGGCAGTCAAAGGGCAAGCATTGGTAGATCATTTGGCAGAAAATCCTGTAGACGGAGAGTACGAACCATTGCATACGTATTTTCCCGATGTAGAGGTATCGTTTGTAGGGGAAAATATCACCGAGGCATACAAAGATTGGAGAATGTTCCTCGATGGGGCTGCAAACTTCAAAGGAATGGGTACCAACGATGTCTCAGATTCCATATACCAACAATATGAAAGAATATGAAGCATGTATCTTGGGACTCCGGTTGGCTATTAACATGAATGTTCATGGGTTGCTGGTAGTTGGGAACTCCGATCTTTTGGTGCATCAGGCTCTAGGAGAATGGACTACGAAGAAAACTAAGATATTTCCATATTTGCACTGTGTACAAGAGCTGATCAAGAGGTTCACAAATATAGAGTTCAAACATGTTCCAAGGATTCAGAATGAGTTTGCAGATGCATTGGACACTTTATATTCCATAATACAACACCCTGATAAGAACTCCATCGATCCTATTCCAATAGGAATCCATAAGCAACCAGCTTATTGTGCTCATGCTGAAGAAGAGAGTGATGGAAATCCGTGGTTCCACGACATCAAGGGATATTTGGAAAAGGGAGAGTATCCAGAGCACGCAACCCATACTCAGAAAACACACTCCGAAGGTTAGCCAACCATTACTTTCAAAGTGGAGGACATCTATATAGAAGGAGTCCTGACCTGGGGTTACTACGGTGTGCCGATGCCAAGGAGGCATCCAGATTGCTCGAGGAAATATATGCCGGAACTTGCGAGCTGCACATGAATGGTTTCGCAATAGTCAAGAAAAATCTGATAGGTAGGGTATTTTTGGATGAATATTGAAACAACCTGCGTCAAATATGTTCAGAAGTGTCAGTAATGCTAGATACATGCTGATATGATACGAGTGCCACCCAATGAACTCAATGCAAAAGTGCACCCTGACCTTTCTCTGCTTGGGCTATGGATGCCATCGGTTCAATCAAGACCGCTGCTTTAAACGGGCATAGGTTCATTCTAGTGGCCATAGACAATTTCACAAAGTGGGTGGAAGCTGCATCTTACAAAGATATAACTATGGAGGTCGTCGCAGATTTTGTTCAGGATCATAGTCTTTGTCGGTTCGGAGTGCTAGAGTCAATCGTCACCGACAATGCCGCCAATCTCAACAGTGATCTAATGAAGTCCATGTGTGAAACTTTCAAGATCACACATAAGAATTCCACAGCATACAGGACACACATGAATGGAGCTATAGAGGCCGCCTACAAGACCATCAAGAAGATACTAAGAAAAATGGTAGATAATTACAAGCAATGGCACGAGAAATTGCCATTTTCTCTGCTCAGTTATTGTACCACGGTTCACACATCAACTGGGGAAACTCCCGACCTATTGGTCTATGGTTCGGAGGCGGTTATTCATGCCGAAGTAGAAATCCCTTCTCTAAGAATCATATAAGAAGTCGAGCTAAGCGACGCAGAATGGGTATAGAGCCGCTATGAACAATTGGTTCTCATTGATGGAAAGAGAATGAATGCAGTATGTCACGGTCAACTCTACCAGAACAGAATGGCTCGAGCTTTCAACAAAAGGTCAGACCAAAGTAATTCACACCGAGGCAGTTGGTGCTAAAATGGATCTTCCCACATCAGGATGAAGCTAAGGGGAAGTTCTCACCCAAATGGCAAGGTCCCTACATGGTTCATAGATTATTAACAGGAGGAGCACTCATACTTGCAAAAATGGACGGAGAGATTTTGCCAAAACCTATCAACTCAGACGCAGTCAAGAAATACTATGTTTAGGATTGTTTACATTTCTTAACTTGATGTAACTGAACAACGTTTGACCTTATTACCGTTTAAGAGGGGATATGTAGGCAACCCTGTGGGTTCGGTCACATCTTAATAAAATCTTCATATGTGGAACCACAAAAAGTATTGCATTTAAATGAGGTAGAATTTTGAGGGGAACCTTCAAAATTTTAAGGCAAAGAGCTTGTAATGTCTCTAAAATGTGTCATAGTCACTAGTTCATCTAAATTATTTGATATGACAATACTACATTTCAAATAACTATATTTTCGCAAACAATTTGTCAAATGCACGCATATTTTTCGAAAACTTTGTTTCTATGACAATTGGGCGTTACCAGGGTAACTCAAACAGGACCTCGAGACGCGAATGAAGGCAAAGCAAGGAGTCAAGAGCACGAACCAACCGTCCCCCGCAAAAATAACAATTTTTCTTTGAATGCAGGTGTAAGGAATATATCAAGTGTATTTGAAAATACATATAACAAAGTTACTATCTTCATAACGACAAGTTACCAAACGTATACACATCCAGCTAACATATACTTCACTCTTTATTCTTTGCATGATACTAAGCATTGTCTCATCTTTTTGCATGAGGCTAAGCATTGCCTCCCTAATCGCATAAGGCTAAGCATTGGTGTTCCTTGCATGAGACTAAGGATTGGTCTCCCCACCCCTTGCATGAGACTAAACATTGTCTCCTCTTCTTGCATGAGGCTAAGCACTGCCTCCCAAAATGCATAAGGCTAAGCATTGCCTTTCCTTGCATGAGACTAAGCATTGTCTCCTCTTCTTGCATGAGGCTAAGCACTGCCTCCATAATTGCATAAGGCTAAGCATTGCCTTTCCTTGCATGAGACTAAGAATGGTCTCCCCTCCTTGCATGAGACTAACATTGTCTCCTCTTCTTGCATGAGGATAAGCACTGCCTCCGTAATTGCATAAGGCTAAGAATTGCCTTTCCTTCCATGAGACTAAGAATTGTCTTCTCTTCTTGCATGAGACTATGCATTGTCTCCTCTTCTTGCATGAGGCTAAGCACTTCCTCCCTAATCGCATAAGGCTAAGAATTGTCTTTCCTTGCATGAGACTAACTATTGCCTCCCCTCCTTGCATGTAACTAAGCATTGTCTCCTCTTCTTGCATGAGACTAAGCATTGACTCCTTAATTGCATCAATCTAAGCATTGACTTTCCTTGCTTGAAACTAAATAATATCTCCACTACGCAACGTAAGACCTAACACTATCTCTTTGGTCACCTAGGGATAAGTTCCGCCCTCATCTCACACAAGACTAAGACTTGTCTTGTCTCGCCCTCGCATACGACCAATCACCATATCTTTGAATGTAATGGGCTGAAACATCATCATTTTATTCAAAAGGCGCCATAGTCTGAAGGCATTATCCTCATAGCCGGGAGACACCACTCCATGGCCTGAGGATCTCTCAAAATTGCACAACATTATTCAAAGGCGTCATAGTCTAGAGGCACCATCCTTGTGACCCGAGGACACCATTGCGTGGCCTGAGAATCCTTTATCATACGGTTCATGGCCCAGGACTTCATGGTCTAAGGACATCCTCCTCACCGTCCAAAGACAACCTTCATGGTCCAGAGGGAATTTGTATCATATTTAAATTTTCGCAATAACCCATATATATCTATTCGCACACACCATGTTTTATGTTTGCCAGGTAATCCGGAGATAACCATTGTACAAACGGGAGCAATCTTCACTCCGGTTTTCATTCATTACATTGACATCCTTCAATTGTTTCAAACGTAGCAATTTACCAGTAATTGCCTACCTTTTACTCTGTGACCGTTCAGGTTCTGCCTTGTGACACATCTGTAATATTTCAAATTCACATTCATGACTCCACTTATAATACTATCCTACCCAAAAAGATCCTTTTCGAAACATGCGATCACTCTTATAATAACTCTTTCAGTTTCGTTCACCGTTGGATCCAAAACTATACACTGCCTGATTTTCGTAACACTAGGGATATGTAGGCAACTCAGGAACCAGGGTTCGGCCCATGTCTTCAAATCACTTCATTCCCACTTAATTCGGCCAAAATTGGTCAGCATTTCCTTTACATGACAAGGGTAAGGAGAAGTCGTTGTTGATACCCTTATTTGCCCTCATATTTTTCAAATAAATATACATACTTTCAAAATATCATTTTGCAACATTACTTAATTTATAAGAGTTACGCAAGTATTTTTATAATTTATTGTATTTTTTTAAGCATTAAAATTGTTATTTTCATTTAAATTACTTAAATATTTATTATATACCCCTTAGTTTATTTTGTGACGATTTAATTACCCAAGGTTATTATCTGCATCAACATATACGTTTCATAATATTTTTTACTTTATTTTATGTAATTATATTTGTATTTTTAAGCTATTTACATAATTTTGCAATAATAGCATATATTCATGCATAATTTCGTTTTATTACATTATTTGTTCCAAAATAGTATTTTTATATTTTTATAATGTTAAGTCAATATTTTCAATCATTTTAGTGCATAAATAACATTTTTATTATTTATTACTTACATTTATAAATTATTTTTATGGATAAATTTTGTGTATTTCAATTATGGCCCAGTTTTATGTAATTTTCGGACCAAAATTGGCCCAATCCCTTAGCCCAATAGCTCCCATCACGAACGAAACAGCCTTTTACTAAAACCGATCGCAACCGACTTCAAACGACCCACCTGTTAAATTTTTTAATCCTAGCCGTTGATCTCTCAAGATCAGCAGCCCTCGTTCATTCCTCCCTTTTTAATTAACCCAACCCAGAAACCCTACCCATTGCCCTTAATCCGCCGCCCTAAATGCTCCCAACCCTACTTTTTTCTCTTTTGAAGAATCCAAGCTGGCTCTCCCTTAATTCCCTCTCCTAGTCCCGTTGATAATAAGATTTTACCATTATTTGCTTACCATATTTGGGTCTCTTTGGTACTAGTCGCACGTTTATGGAATTACTTAGGTATTTGCCCAATTTTGGCAAAACCACCTCTATATCGGACGAGAATCAACTCAATCTTGGATATTTGAACAATATCCCATCGATATACACGAAGAGAAACTTTACTCTTCATACCAGTTGGCTGATTTTGAGTTTTAAAACCCTAACTAGGGTTTGGAGTTTGATATTTTTTCCTTTCGGATTACTCTACTAACTTGCATGTGAGATTTTACTCTTTTGGTCCATGTTTACTTGATTTCTTTCCTTATTTATGTTTAATCGGTTATTTTCCTTGTTTGTTCATTCAATCTGAACACAATATAAATCCCTCCCCTATTTCCCTTATGGACGGACTTTTAATCGGAGATTCACTAAAGAAACTAAAACCTGTCACTCTATTATTATCTCATTTTCTTGGCTCTTGACCGGATGAAATCCAAGGCCACCGGAATTTGATTTTTCAATTTTTCTTGGTGCAAGAACTGCCCGGGGTTCAATTGAAGCCCTTGGGAACTTTGACGCACTAAGATCCTGGGTTCTAGTGCTCTTTGTTGACGTTCCGAGTATTGTAGAGTTTGCTCTTTTTTGTTTGTCTATTTGTCGACTGATAACTGGGAAGTGCCTTAGCTTTTGAAATTTCATTCTCCCATTTTCATGATTTGCATAATTCATACCTCTGAAATTTCATAACCTAATGCGTTTCTCGATCATATCTATGTGCAACCTTGTTGGCATTTAACTTGTTTTGTGATCTGAACTTCTTTAGCATTTGAATTTTACCTAAAACTGCCAGGTTTGAGATATGTTTATGCTTAACTTGAACAATTTAGACTCTCTTAAGTTCATTTAGCCTAATGTGTTGATACTTGAATGTTTACATTGGCTGCTTGGCATAAGTATGTTCCCTGCTTTGTCCTGTGTTCGTGTAGTGACTGACTCGTATCTATAATGTGTCCTAATCTATGTTAAGACCTTCACTCTAGCTATGACCTGCTCCCATAACTATCTTTTTCACTCATTATGTCTTTGGTTTTGTTAATCCTTTACTCCCTGATGGTTAGTTTGGGACTTTTAGAGTAACTATCTTAGCTTGTGTTTCCTTATATTGTTTGACATTGTTTTGCCTTATTGATATAAGTTGGCTTGTCTACTTTCTTGTGTTCAACATAATTTGGACCCTTAGGTTTTAAATCCTTTAAGTTAGTGCTCTATTTTTGTCTTGTTTGGCATAGTGCAACTTTGTATGTTAATCTTGTAATCTCAGAAAACATGATTCCCTTGCTTCCTATGAAATGTTTTCTGCCCAATATGCTATGCTAAGTGTTTGAACTTGTGATATCAACCTGTCCTTTTTGTTTTGTTGATTCTCTTTTTGCGTGTATGTTCTTTGTTTAATCACCCTTGCTATATCTATTTCTAAAATACAATTTACTTCTTCAAATTCCATCACTTGATGACTTTTCTCACTCTTATTGTTACCTACACTATTCTGAATCTATCACTCTTGGCTGGCTAAAAGCGAAGGCCACCAAAACTCTCCCTAGTGTGAGAACTGCTCGGAGTCCATTTGCGACCCTTGTGAACTCTGACACACTAGGATTTGGGGTTCTTTGATCACTCTCTTTGCTGTGGGAATTGAGTTGTCTCTAGCATTTAGGTTTTTTCCTCACATTATTTGTATAATCTGCAAACTGGGTTGTGTAAGTGATTTCTTTGTCATATGGTCAATTTGTGATTGTTTGGTTTGGCTTGCGTTCCTCTATGACTTTTGGGCTGTGCTGATGGGCATAATCCTCGTTTGGATATGGGCATGCTATTTGCGACAAAGGAGTTTGCTGAAGGCTCAAGCAATATTGGGTATCTCCTATAGTTCTACTGTGTAAAATTTGTATTCATACTCCTCATCTAGTCTGTAATAATTTTGTAATAATTAATTGGGGTGTTAGAGAAATTGGAAAAACATGTATATTCTAATGTTTGCATGAAAGGGTACAAAAACATGCCTATAGGGTTCGTATGATTTACTTGTTATTTTATCCAATCTGCCATATATGCTATTCAAATTTCCATTTACACTAGTAGAAATATGCCATTAGGGGAATCATACACTCACAAAACTTGTTTATTGTCAAAGCATGAGCTTAAGTACTCTATTTATTCCTATTTCTACTACTATGTGTCACTAGAGAGAATGCCTATAGGAAATATATGCCAATTACCGCCCTTCAATTTTCATAACTACAACATGTTCATTAGATATCATGCATATAGGATCATACTAGATTATGTTCTACTAGTCTTCATCTAGGTATCATATACATAATTTCTTAATTGATGCACCAACTACTGTTATATCTATCGCTCACCTAGTAAACATGCCTATAGAGCCGAAGTGTTGTAGAATCAGTTTCCAGCTGCCAGCTATTAGAAACTAACTATAAAATACTGGTGCTCGCTTAGAAAGCATGCCAATAGTATCAAACACGAGTAATTCTGAGTATTTCCAATGATTTTCACTTCCCCTATTTCATAAATCACTTAAAGATCATATCTATAGGTTTTAATAACTTATAATATGTAATTTCAACAAACGGCATAGCAACACTAGGTACTCTTAAATTGTGTAGTTTAGAAATCATGTTCATAGGTCTAAAGTGGCACCTTGCATCTGAATCTGTCTGTACATTTGGATCAGATCATATAGAAACCATGTCTATAGAGGTTAATGACTTCAATTTGCCTCAGTTCTGAAACTGTCTAATGCCTAAACTAGAAATCTATTTGCGTGCATTTGTTGTCTAAGTGCGGAGGCTAACTTGAGCCTTTAATTCTCCTTGGTGAAGTCCTATTTGTTTTGAATGTCTCTTAGTTTTATCATTTTGATCAGCCTAAGTAAAGTCTAGAACCTCCCACATAGAGGTCTAATGCCTCGGGACCATAGTCATTGGACGGGTAGTGCACGCATAGGGTATGACTTAGAATTGAATTAGAACACCTTTAGGTAAATAAATTTAACATAGTAATTGGGTATCAGGAGATGATAGTCTGTGCCCGCTGAATAATATGAGCAACTCCCTATCTGAAGGGAGTTGCGAAGTAATATTTATGTTGCACGGGGTGATCGTTTAGGCTAAAAAAACATAGGACCCCCCCTTTCTTATCTTTATACACTTAGTCATCTAATATGGACTATTATAGTTATGCCCTTGTAGATTTATATCAATTCTCTTTGTGTCATAATAAAATTCTTTGCCCCTTTTTCTCTGCGTTTATTTGATCATCTTTCCTAATTATGATCCACATAGTTTAAAGTTCGGCAGGGACCCACAGTTGTAGACCTCGAAGAGTGCCTAACATATTCTCTTTGGGGTAATTTAAGCCCATACCCGATCTTTGATGGCGTTGACTAGTCAAACAAATTTATTTGCAAGCAGGTGCCCTAACTCACCTTAAAATCGTTAGGTGGCGACTCTTCTTCTTTTAACACTTTACCTCCCACTCAAAAATAGTTGTCACAATGCCGAAACCCGCTTTCGCGAGAAAAAATGGCGAAATAACTATGAGAAGCCACACGGCGTCATAAGGTGGGCTAAAGTGCATGTAGCTATTTCGAGAATAATTGTTTTCAAACCCTATTTTCAAATGTAAGTCTAACGTTGCGGTATAAGGAAATATTTTGATTAAAATTTAGAAATGTGAATATGAAGTGGTACCTCGGGTGTGATTCTTGATTATATGAGGCGATACCTCGGTTTGATTTCATTACACACGAGGAGGTACCTTGTTGTGTTTCTTACTTTTTGATTTATGTTGCAAAGTGTTGTGGAAGGAATAATTTTTGTTTCTTATCCTTTACTATTCTTGCTATTGTTAATTTCCAGCCTCGTCACTATTGCACCCTATTTTGCACTGGTCAAAACAAGATTCAACTTGTGGTTCCTCTTTTGTCGATAAAGAGAGTCTCCACCTTATACTTAAAGGTATACTAGGGTACCTATTTAATTACTATGCCATATTGTTTATTAGTCTGCTAACCGGTGAGATTATGGGTGAGGGTTCTTGTTCTTATAAGGGTAAGGTGTTAGGTGCCCCTTAAAATCTACCTGATGTAGCTCAATAGGCCTTAGACTAGGTTTGGAGTCAATTATTGATACTATGCCTTAATTAGCGTTCTAAAGATATGGCTTACCGTATATTAGGACATAATTCTTACAAAAGGGTAGGTTTAATTTAAAAGGATATGGATTAATAGAGAAAAATGGCGTTAGTATATATACACTTGAAAGCTTTTGAAAAGAGATATGAGGTTTTTGTATTTAAGAAAGTATGTGAAGGGATAAATTAAATTATACACTAGGTCCTAAAGCATGAGTAGGCCTAAATATACCTTGATCTTTTAAACTTGAACAAAGGCATCTTTTTGAAAATCCAATTAGGGCGACAACACTCCATTTTGATATAATTTGATTCTCCTTTTGATGATAAGCTCACATCTCAAATCTGATTTTTTCCTCTTTTGAAAGTGAGGCTGCCGTTCTTACTAAGTTTTTGGGCTTCAAAATCTTGTTAAGAAAAGTAGGTGAGCGAATACACAATATGATATAAAAAATTATAATTGGTGAACAAGAAATTAGTTACTAAGTAATTCTTTTAATATTGTGTTATTAGGGATTGACTATGTTTTATATGATATTAAGGAATAAATTAAAACACGTAATCCAATATATAAGTGTTGTATACATGTAGATACAACAATAACAAAAGAGGTAATAAAATTGCAATAAAGCAGTGGACTAAACTAGAGAAGCAGTAAGCAATAATAAAGGAGTGTGGAGGGAAAGGATTGGACTCTGGTATTTGGGTATCAAAGAGGTAGACCCAGTAGTAAAGGGACGACAACAATTGACTTCAGACGTCTAAAATGTAGCAATACTGGGCTTGGGCCTGAGTTCCTTAGGAACCCATCAATCACACACAAATGAACATGTCCAAAAGAAAGAAAGTCATTAAATACATGTTCTATATGTTCAGACATGCATCAGACATATAAGCAAATGATCGAAGAAAAAATATAACAAACTTCCAATACTCAAATACTATGAGAAAACTATGCTAATGTGGTGGTTATACATGGCAAATAATTTTCATTGAAAATCTTTCGTTGTCATTAAATACTAAACCCAAAGAGAACGATAAGTGTCAATGAATTAAGGGCTAAGGAGAGAGTTCTACTCAAGGTCTATTCCCTCTTTGAATCCCCTAACACTTTAAAGTTCACAAGGGTATCAAGGCCTAGAGAAATGCATGTGCCGGGGAGAGAAGCCCAACCTAGAGTTAAACTTCACTCCCAGATACCCCTTACCACTAAAGACTCCTTTTTACTTATGTTTATAAGTGCCAATGAGGTCCTTTAATTGTAAACTAACTACCATAATACTCCCTATCACAGAAGGATACTTTTTCCTTGATAGAATAATATGAGAACAATTTTACTTTATAACTACATTTCTAATATCAAATGAATGATGCTCATGCTAAACAAATTTAAATTTCATGTTTCAAACACATATGAAGGGGGAACAGAAACACTACAGTTATTACTAAAGATCTACACACTTAGGGTCCCATTCAAAGGAGAGGCAAGAAACAAAATATATAGATGTGCAACAACACAAAAAATGTAGATACCTCTGCCCTGATAGACCAGCTTAGGTCTTACCATCAACACATGTATAGATTAACATGCTACTTGAAACCTTTTAAAAGCATTATTAAAGGTTTAGAAAAAACATACTATGACTGACAACCTTATAGATGTTATTAGAGATACCAAAACATGATCAAAACTCTTAAGGGGTCTACAGATCTTTAGATTTAAACAATGGAGTTTCCAGAATGCTTATGTAAACTATTATATCCAAGAAACAATAATTGGAAATTCTCTTAGGGTTCACAAACTAAGTTCAGTTCATCAGTAGGGAAAGAAAGGAGCAAGTGCAATTTCAAGACAGAATATAGGAATATGATGTCATGAAGTCAAATACAGGGACATGCAACATTTTAAATCAACTACTCATAGGTATTTCACATGAGGTTATAATCTTAAAGAAGGAAGAGTAAGCTTCATAAAGTCAACAATGTCACAAGAAAATTAAAGACAAGAAAAGGTCTATATCAAATAGGTTTGACTCATCCATATAACTGAGAGTTCCATCTAAACATGACGCAGTTATGTTTAGATTAACAACAATTACCATTCTACTATAACAAACATGACCATGGTCTATTTTTATGAAATAAGGATAATTTAATCTTAACAAAGTATGTACAAAAGTATTATTGGTAATCCTAAGAGTTTAGATTAGTAAAACTATCTCATATATGTGAAACAACCAATTAGACATGGACATAAGACAATCATAATAAAAAAATCATAAAGGAGTTCTCAGAATTAACAGAAACATATATAGAGTAAGAGAGCACTTAAAACACTTACATTTCTCATGCTTCAGTTAAATGATGAAGGATATAAACTTATGAACTTATAGGTTTTGTCCTAATTAGGATTATCGGATAATGATCTCGACCAACAGAATGCAGGAAAACAGTGTATGAATATAGAGATCACAACAAAGTCATTAATAGATAATTTGAAACCTAGGCAAGCATGAGAGGTCATTTAAAGCATATTAAGGAGATTTAAATCATATTGGCTATCTGAAATTCATTAAAGTCACATACAATTTAATCAATACTGATTAAGGATAATTAGGAGCATAACAAATGATCACAAGTGAAACACGTTATCACAAATCGAGAATAAAAGAGTTAATAGAAGGTCATTGCATGTTCATAGTATTCAAATAAAACAATAAAAGAGAAGGGATGAATGTGTACTAACCTTCCCCAGGGCAGCAGAACAAGCAAGACTCATTTAGCCGTTAGGATCCAAGAACTCAGAAGCTTCAACGAATGAATACCTCAGAGCCAAATCAGAAATGGAGTAAGAACATAGCCTTAGTTGAAGATATTCTAAAACTACTATATTGCTTTTCTACCTTTGTTATGTGTTCTTGGTGTAATCTTTTGTGTGTCAGGTGAGAAAATTTAAGGCCATATTTATAGTGCCATTTAATGCTCAAGAGTTTCAAAGGATTCAAAAATGACAGTGGAAAGTGACCAAGCTTAGATGTGTCAAGTAAGTGAGTGAAAATTGAAGACGTCAAGGGAGGGGGGGGGGGGGGNCCTAAGTGAGGAAGGCATCCTGTTGAAGGAAAAGCCAATCGGTCAAAGCTCCAATGTCCAGAGGTCATTGCATTTGACCGTTGGACTTCGAATAATCATGATGAAACTCTGAATGTGCTCATGTGTGCTCCGATTTAACAGAGCACAAAGGAAATTCAGAGATTTTGAAGTTGCATATTTGAGTCTTAGGGTTCAGATTTGGGGATTTCGTATTTCATCGGTGAAAGAGGAAAGGTTTAGTGAGAATCGCGGGCAAAGGAGACAGGAAGAATAATTTCCTGATGGGTTCATGACATTGAATGGATTTGTGCAAGGCCTTTGATTGATTTTACTATGTAAGGTTGAGAGAAAAGGGAGAGAAAAGGGAAACAGAGGTGGCTGGGCTTGTGTTATAATGATTAGGGTTTTGGAGATAGAGGTTGTTGTCTTTAGGGTCAACGATGGGAGATAAAATCTGGGCCATTGGATCAGATGATCAACGACCCTAAAAATTTGGTCACTTAGGATTTTGGGGAGGAAATATGGTGTCCCTTAGATTATAAGATTTGGATGGCGGGGATGAGATCTCTGAGGCGAGTTTAAAAAAAAAAAAAATTAGAGATTAAATGTGAGTTGTTGATCAGATGGACCAACGATTCAGATGCATGAGTGTTTGTTTTGTGAGTGATAAGGGAGGGTGACGTGGCGCGAGCTCATCAGCTCAATGAAGGTGGCCTGGATTTCCAAGTTGGAATGATATGGGGTATTTGGACTGGGTCAGATCCGTTTGGCCTTGGCATTTGGGCTGCAAATAATTTACATAGTAGCCACTTTGTAATTAATTAAGAAATCACAATTGCATCCTTTTATTCTTTAATCCCTTTGAAATTAATCTAACTAAACTTAACCATTTTCAATTAAATGTGGTAGTAATCATAACTATCAAATATACTACTAATTATTATAATTAATTATTTGTAAAAGTACTTTATTTTCTAAATTGTAACAATAACAATTATTAACATAATGGTCTATTTTACTAGAAAATCAAGGAGTAATTCATTAAATTAACTATATAGTCCTATGTGATGTATATAAAAGTTATTTTAATAATCCTAAGATAGTAGGTATATTTATAATTATATAATACTAATACTATATGATTGATTTTAAAATTAATACTTAATTAGTTTGTAAAAATAGGTATTTATTACTAGAAAACACTTCCAAGATACTTATTGTAAATTATTAAGTATAAATAAATTAATTTTAATAGGAAGGCTCAAAATTGGCCATCAACAACCACCCCACTTTGACCAGAGACGATGAAAGAGTTTTCTCGCAAAGAAATTGAACCAAAGCTAATTCCGTCCCGACTATAGGCATGCATTGCAGGAGTGGAATGAGGATTATGGGAAGAATTTTGGAGAGATTGGAGTCGAATTCTGTCTTTGAATTGCTTACATACCTTGGGTTTAACGAGGATCAGGCCTTATGTAGTTCTGGACTAAAGATTTTTGAGGAAGCGATACTCACAGGGATTGCCCAGTATCATATTATGACGATATCACGAGATGGAGGATTGAGCACTCATGATAGCTTGATTTTTGTAGATTGATTTGAAGGATTGGAAATTTTTGAGTTTCACTGGTCGCTTCGTGCTTGAACTTGAATATTTGGCCCGCTAATGGGTTGGGTGTCCCTCATAGTGTTGTAGTTCGGTCATCTACTTAGAAAAGTTCCACACTGCGGTGTTTGTTCCTGCAAAACCAATGATTCACTCATACTGATATATTGCAATGCATAATATACTAAGATGCAATGTAAATGATGCAGGAATGATCTTGACTAGATTTGTTAGCTGGGCTGTGTACCGTTCTGCAGCTATCGGAGCATTTGAAAATTGTCTCCGCTTGTTGAGAGAGCTTGATTTGTAGAGTGCGTTTGTGCTTGTTGGGAGATCCTTGCACTGAGAAATGTCTCCGCTTTTTGGGAGAGATTGATATGTAGAGTGCGTCTCTACTTGTTGGGAGAGCTTTTCACTGAAGGAATGTCTCCTCTTGTTGGGAGAACTTGATTTGTAGAGTGCGTCTCCGCTTGTTGGGAGATATTTGCACTGAAGAATGTAAAGTAACCTCCACTTGGGAGTGATTGACTAAACCGTAAGCATGCATGAAGCTGTATGAGCAAAATGTCAATACATTCAACGCAATAGCAAAGGAAATAAAAGTATGCCCATGCAGATTTTTTTTGTTGGAAAGATGGACATTTTTCTATATACAAGGCTCTGGTTGGCGAAGCCGACATTCGATTTGTATAGGGCGCTCTGATCGATTGAGGTGATATTTTGCTATATACAGGACTTCAATTGGTGAAGCCGATGGCTCGTTTATACATGGTTCTGCGATTAGTTGAGCAGGAAGTTTGCTATATACATGGCATCCGTTGATGAAGCCAACAATCCGTTTTTACAAGGTGCTCCGAATGTGTGAGCAAGCGATTTTCTATGTGCATGTTTTTGCGTATCAGGTGGTTGATTCTGAGGTACCTGCAACAGATTCAAAAGTTAGCTTTAGTTGTACCAGAAAAATTCAAGTAAAGGAAGAAGAGAGATAATCTTAGGCAAGTGGTGGGTCCGACATTTTCCCCAGTGTGGTCTTAATGCTTCCTTACTCCCTGTTGATCTTGTACCCAAAGAAAAATTCTTTGCGGGGGCGGGGAAGTTGGTTTCTGTCGACCACAGTGTTGGTTTGCCCCGACCTTTGATATGATTGCGCCACAAAGTTCGGTAGATGGAAAAACTTAATATATATATATATATATATATAATTTTTTCTTTTTAGAAAAAAATTGAAAATACTTTGTTTTAAGGCAAATGTCGTCGTTCCAGATTATGACAAGTTACGAAAGATTCTTCACACACGGACGTTTCTTCTTGAAACTTTATCCTATTGGTGTTGGTCTTCCATGATACTTCTGAGAACGTTGCTGCTTGATGTTACTACTCTGTCGTAATTTGGACTAATGCATTACAAGGCTTTCCTAAGGTTATGACCAAACCGTTTCAGGTTGCCTACATATCTAAAACGGAATCAGGTTTGAACATAGTTCGAGGATTATAATAAAATTTGATGAAGACGACGAAGCCTAACTCGGGCAGCCTACGTATCCAATTCGAATCAGGTCAAAGCGTAGTTTGATTACAATAGATGCAAAATGATGAGATTAAGAATGAAAATGGCTGAGTCCAACTCAGACTGCCTATGTATCCAAATGGAATCAGGCTAGAACGATGTTCAATTACAAAAGACGACTGAGTCCTATGAGGATTGCCTACGTAATCCTTTCTAAGGAAATCAAGTCGGCATAGTTCCTGAGCAACATACAAAAGTCTTATTTGGTTTTTCTATTACAAGAGAAAGGGGGAGATAAACTGAACCCTACATTGGTTGATTACGTATCACTCCGTGGAAAGTCAGGTTGAACATAAGTCTATTACCACAAAACCTAACTCTATTAATCTTCAAACATAGTATCTCTTGATTGTGTCTCAGTTGATTGGCTTTGTTTTGATTTGTCCAACCATTTCTGCCAAGATTAGAGCTCCAACCAACAGTGCTCTATGAACCTCGTAAGAACCTTTCTAGTTTGGTGCATATTTTCCTTTGGCTTCTTCTTAGCGGGGAAAGATTTTCTTCAATACCAACTTCCCCGGTGCGATTTAGAGAGGCTTCACTTTCTTGTTAAATGCACTGGCCATTCTGTTCTAATAAGAGTGACCATGGCATGTTGCATCCATTCTTTCTCGTGAATGAGCATGAGTTTCTCCTGTCTGACCCGTATCCACTTTCATCATCCAATTTTTCCTCTTGAATGACACATAGAGATGGTATTTCAACCTCTACGGGTATGATAGTTTCACTCCTGTATACCAACATGTACGGAGTTTCCCCAGTGGATTTTCTCATGGTAGTACGATAACCCAGTAAAGTGAAAGGTAGTTTCTCGTGCCATTGTCTGTGATTGTCCACTATCTTTCGCAGAATTCTCTTGATGTTCTTGTTTGCTTCCTCGACTTCCCCATTTATTTGGGGTTTGTAGGATGTAGAATTACATTGGACGATTCTGAACTTCTCGTACATTTCTCTCATGAGGTTTTTGTTGAGGTTTGTGGAATTGTCAGTCATGATAGATTCCGGTATCCCAAATCTGCAGATGATGTTGTTCCACACGACATCTACCACTATCTTCTTTGTGACGGCCTTGTAAGTGGATGCCTCGACCCATTTGGTGAAATAGTCTATAATTACCATGATGAAACAATGTCCATTTGATGGGGCGGGCTCTATAGGTCCAATCACGTGCATGCCCGAAGCGGCAAACATCCAGGGTGAACCTATTACGTTTAACTCATTTTCCGAAACCCGGATGAAATCCCCACAAATATATCACTGGGATACTTTTGTACGTAGCGGATACTATCAGTTTCCATAGTCATCCAAAAATATCCACCTCTCAAGATCAACTTGGCTAATGTTAACCCGTTCATGTGGGGTCTGCACGTTCCTGCATGTATTTCCTCCAATAGACCGGTTGCCTCGATAGCTTTTACACATCTCAACAAACCTAAGTCTGGGTTCCTCTTATACAGGATTTCCCTGTCGAGGAAATAGTGGTTAGCTAGCCTCCCGAGGGTTCACTTTTTACCATTAGTAGCATTTCCGGGTATTTTATATTTGCAAGGAATTTTCTGATGTCGAAATCTAACTCATTCTAAGGTAGAGCTCTTAGAGTCCTACTTAAAGTGAAAGGTAGTTCTTTAGTTAAATCAAGGAGAGCAGAAACTGAGGGAAAAAACCTATGTTCTTACGCGGGATGGGAATATAGGCTACTAAGAGCGGAACTCACGACCTAAGTACTAAGTAACCTTAGAATGGGGATTCCAATTTTATACAGAAAATACCGCTATCTAAAGTAACCTTGCAGGGGGCTGCGTATAGCATTCTAAGATCTCAATACGAGAAAGAAATCAGACCTATAACCTCACTGCAGTGGCTTGTAGACTTGCTTTGCTGCGAAAAGCTCAAGTGAAAACCTATTAGAACTGTGGGCCTCACCCGTCTACTACTCGACCTTAAGTAACTACAGTTAGGAGGATCCATCCAATAGCTTAATGACTTGCTTGGGTCATCTAAGAGGTAAGGCCTCCTCCGATCGACCCTAAGCGTGATACCATGGTTTACCATCTGGTTCTTCATCTACATGGAAGCAATAGGCATGTTGATCCTTGATTTCTAGCTTGATATGGATTATGTAGTTTTTGTCAAGATGCTGGATCATAGATTACAGGGCAAAGGCACCGGCGAACTCATTTTGAATCTTGGGGACGTGCTTGAACTCAATCTTTGTGAACTTTTTGCATAGCTCCTTCATGCAGTGCAGGTATGTAAGTATCTTGACATTCTTGTTGGACCATTCCTGTTGGACTTGATGTATCAATAGATCGGAATCCCCTATGACCAAAAGTTCTTTGAAGTCCATGTCGACTACCATTCTGATCTCAAGGATGCAGGGATGATACCATATTATTGGTAGAACATGATCTTATCTTTGCCGATGTTGGATAGTGCTGTCTAGATTCTGAAATCAAGACTGCCCCAATTTTGACTCCTTTCAAGTTTGATGCTCCATTGAAAAATATTCTCCATCCAGGGTATGATTCTGCAATATCCTCTCCAGCAAATAGTTATTCTTCATCCAGGGTATGATTCTGCAATATCCTCTCTAGCAAATAGTACTTCTGCATCGGGAAAACATGTAGTAAGTGGCTCGTACTCCCTATCCACCGGATTCTCTACGAGGTGGCCGGCTAAAGCTTTCCCTTTGATAGTGTTCAGAGTTATGTACACAATGTAAAATTTATTGAGAAGAATTTTCCATCTATCTAGCTTTCCAGTAGGCATCGGCTTTTAGAAGATGTACTTGAGCGGGTCGAGCCAAGATATCAGATGTGTAGTGTATGCTGACGTGTAATACCTCAGTTTTTGGGCAATCCAAGTCATAGCACAGTAAATGCGTTATATCAAAGTATACTTTGCCTCGCACGGTGTGAACTTCTTACTTAAGTAGTCTATGGCCTGCTACTTTCTCCCAGTTTCGTCATCCTGCCACAACACACAACTGAAGGCGTTATCTAAGACTGACAAATATAGTAACAATGGCTTCCTTGGTTCGAGGGGAACCAACACTTGTGGATTTGACTAATAGTCATTGATTCTTGAAGGTTTCCTAGCACTCTTCTGTCGATTTTCTGGTAGCATCCTTCTTCAACAACTCAAAAATGGGCTCACAAATTATCGTGGACTAGGATATGAAGTGATTTATGCAATTCAATCTATCCATGAACCTCATTACATCTTTCTTTCTCATTGGTGGTGGCAATTCCTGAATGACCTTGATTTTGATGGGTCCAGCTCTATCCCCTTCCTGCTTATAATGAAGCCCAACAGTTTTCCAGCGTGAACTCCAAACACGCACTTTTTCCGGTTCAATTTCATTCTAAACCTTTGCAGGCGTTAGAAAATTTCCACAAATCGTCCAAGTGCTCCTAACTCCTTTAAGAATTAATCATGATGTCACCTACATATTCTTCAATCTCCTTATGAACCATGTCGTTAAAAAGGGTCGTCATGGACCTCCTGTAGGTGGCCCAATGTTCTTGAGACCAAACGACGTGAATCTAAAGAAGTAAACTCCCCAAGGTATGGTGAAGGCTGTCTTCATTGAATTTTTCTCGTGCATCAAGATTTGGTGATACCTAGAAAAACAATCCACAAATGATTGCAGTTCATTCTTTGCGCAGTTGTCGATGAGGATGTGGATATTTGGCAGAGGCAAATCTTCCTTTAGACTAGCTTTCTTGAGGTCTTGATAATCCACAGATATTATGATCTTTCCGTCTTTCTTGGGTACTGGGACAATATTTTCCAAACATTTAGGATAATTGGTGACCCTAATAACATTCGCCTCTCTCTGCTTGGTAACTTGTTCCTTTATCCTTAGACTTAAATCATGATTGAATTTTCTGGGGTTCTGCTTGATCGGCGTCCTGTTGGATCGCTAGGAAATCGATGCGAGACAATTTCAGTAATTAATCCGGGCATGTCATCATATGACCATGCAAACACATTGATCTATTGTCAGAGGAGATCAACCAATTTTTCTTCTGCTCGGTTACTAAATGATTGTTGATTCTGGTCTCTTTTATGTCTTCTTCACTTCTGAGGTTGATCACATCCTTTTGTTCGAGATTGGGCTTTTTTTGACTCTCCAATAGATCAATATCCTGTGGGAGATTGTCTAGCATCATACCCTCTTCATACTCCTCGTAATCTGGGTTGTTGCGCTCGACGATTATTTTACATGTCATAATCACAGGATGCAGGTTTTTAGCATTTTGATTACTAAAAAGTAAATCGAAGAAAGACGGTGAAACAAAGATGGACTGGCGGTTCAATTTGGTAGGCCTCAATTTATCGTGCACTTTCCAAATGAAAATTTTTACAGTTTCATACTTGCAAGACTCCCGGTGAAACAAAAATGGACTGGCGGTTCAATTTGGTAGCTCTTCCCCTAGTTCGGCATTCCTGATAGTCGGCATCATGATGCCAGTCCCTTCACAACACTCTTTAATCATCTTCACAATAGCTTTTCCATCCTACCTATGATATCCTCTTCTAGTAGTGAACTTTGACCCGGGCTTGAAACATGCTCTAGCACAAAAACTTTTTTCCCAAAGCTAACGATACGTGCTTTCCCTTATGGAGGATGATATCATATGCCGGCCATTCATTTCTGCCCATTAGGTTCAATTGGCTCAGTGATTCCGTCCGATCTGACTCCATATTTCACCATCTCCCTCATAGCCATCTTGGATCTATACGGTTACTGGATTCCCAAGTTTTGTTTAGTCTCTTCCATGGTAGTTTGCATGATTTCCACAACATGGAAACTCCGTCTAGAACTTCAATGAATGGAACAACATACCCCAAATAAGCGGAGTGACCTCACTCACTGTAGACCACAATCTCCTTACGTTCCCACTCAAGTTTTATGAATTGGTGTATAGTGGATGGGACGGCCCCTGCCATATATATAATGGGCCTTCCCAGCAGTAAGTTGTAGGAAGAAGAGATGTCCATTACTTGAAACAATATGGGAAATTCAACCAGCCTGATCTACAAGGAAAAATAAATTTCTCCAATAACATCCTTTTGCGAATCGTCAAAGGCCCTCACCCTCACGTGGAATTCCTTGACTTTCCTCAAGTGAATTCCCAATTCCCGCAAGGTGGAGAGCGGATAAATGCAGACTCCTAACCTTCCATCGACCAACACTCGTGACACCACTTTGTCCCTACACTTGACAGTGATATGGAGAGCTTTGTACTGGCTTGCGCCTTCGACAGGAAGTTCGTCTCTTCTGAAAGTGATCATATTTTCTTCGACCATTTTCCCAATTTTCATGGCTAGCGCTTCACTGGTGGTGTTACTTGGTAGACTTACCCCATTTATTACTTTCAATAAAGTGTCCTTATGACTGTCAAAACTCATTAATAGATCCATGATTGATACCTGAATTGTAGTTTTCTTCATCTGCCCCTCCACATAATACTCTTTGTTTCATATTTTCTTATAGAACTCGACAGCTTCTGGGTTCATTACGTTCCTTCTTTGAATTTTCTCTCGTCCCAAGTTCCCTTGATTGGCATCTTCATGAGCGTAACATCTCTCAGACCTAGTCATACCACGGTTACGGTAGAGTCTGTCATTTTGGCCTTCCCCTTTTGCTGGTATGTCCATGGGACAATATTGTATTCCTGTCTCTCTTCATCTCTAGTAGCAACGGCAGGCTACCGCTCTTAAGTGTGAACAGTCACTGTAGATCTCACTTGTAGTGTAATCATTGGAGCCTTTGAGGAGGGATCCTCGCGGCTTTTGAATTTCCTATAGTGATAATCGTTCCCTTTAGGTCATACTCTTTGTCTAATGTGATCATATTAACTCCCCGATTTTAGTGATTTGGCAGTAGATTGCGATTCACATTGGGCAACAATGGAGTGCACTGAATGGGTCCAGACTTGATCTGTGTTTCAATCTCATTTTTTAGTTTAAAACAATCTTCATTATAATGCCCATGTACGTTAGAATGATATTAGAGGGGTATTCAAGAACCCTTCCTTTGACTGGGTGTATAAATCATGCTCTTCTCAATCTCTCAGATAAATGAGCCAGAGTCTCAGAAATCGAGGTATTTTTTTTGGACCCCTCTCTTCAAAGTTGGGACGAGGGCATGGTGCATAAGTTGGTCGATTTCGATCAGTAGTTGTTTGGATAGGAGCAAATGGTCATTGTGGGTTTGGGTTGTTATTCGCTCGAGGAGAGTTATATTGTGGTTAAGAATGGTAATATGGCTGGGTATTATAGACTAGAGCTTAAGTGGGTAGTGGTTAATGGTTTTTTGGGGAATACGAAGTATTTTCGTGATGAGGGTTGGGTTGATAGTAAGGGACGACTGCTCAGACCTCCTCTTTCTTCTTCTTTACGCTATCGATTAACCCTGAATGGATGGCCTTGCTGGCCGCCTATAGTGCTGCAATGGATTATACTTTACTAGATTTTATGCCCTCTTCTAAGAAATCTCCCATCTTGACCAACGGGGAATTTGTGTCCCACCATTCCCATCATCTTTTCAAAATATATCCCTTCCTTGTCTCTAATGAAATACTTGGTTAATTCATTGTCATCTAGTGGAGGTTGTGCCCTTGCAACCTCTGACCTCCACCGATATGCATATTCTTGAAATGACACGAATAGTTTTTTCTACAGGCTCACCAGTGCGAACCGATCAGGAGTGATCTCTATGTTGAATCAAAAGCGATTCATGAGGTCCTCTACCATATCTTTCCAAGTTATCTAGTTTCGCAGATCCTATCGAGTATACAAGGTCAGTGATTTTCCTGTCAAACTTCTTATAAATAACTTCATCCTTAGTTTCTCATTTCTTCCCACTCTGACTAACTTGTCACAATATGCCCTCAAATGTGCATAGGGATCACTCGTCATTTCCTTGGGCAACTTGGAGGTTCTTTATTTGCTTTCTCAAGATTTGCAACGGCTCAGATACTGACTCTTCCTCCTTATGCTTGGTTTCCCTTTCCCTATCGGCATATTGGTTAATCTCATAAGGCGCCCTAACCGTCACAGGCTTTGTAAATGTAGGTCCAGAAATAGCATATACAGGGGGAACATACCGCTCATGGGAGGCATCATGTGCCACATGTATGTGTTGGTTAGTAGTAAAAGTGACTCCATCACAAGGAGGGGTGTGAGTTTTATTTGTGGTGATAGGCGGGTTTTATAGTGTCTGAATGTTTTGTGGTATGTAGGGACTGTGGATAGGGGAGTTTTCTCAGTTTGCAGGGGTTACTGTGGGTATGACTTGAGTGGTAGGAACTGAAGTTGGGGTATCTTTGTTTTGGCGTGATGTGGGAGGAAAGTGGTCAGGGATTGAATCGGAAGAAGGGAATCAAGGTGGTTGAGGAAGTGTTGTCATGGCCCGGTGTACTAGTTCCCTGATATGATGTACTTCCTCCCTTAGAGACTCCAGTTCCTGGGCTATCCTGGCCACATGTTCATCATTTCTGGTTTCGTCCTTTTTCCCTGATCGCTCCAGATTGTCGGCTATGACCAGATCATGTTGAGTTGGGTTTTTTGCGGCTGACATCTTTCCCTTTGACCTTAGATAATATGGTGGTTTTGCAAGTTTTGGTCTACACAAACCAACTTTATTTTCTTTTCGAGGGGAAATAATAAAGCAAAAGAGAAATAAGAAGAAAGAAAAGAAAAAGGAAAAAGAGTCAGTGTCTTCATTTATACAAGCAGGAAATCACACAGAGCAATTAATTCATGCATTAAGGCTAAAACGTTTCTAGAATTCGTGAGGTCCTTTCATTGCTGGAGGTAGGCCTAAATCGCAGATATTTGACAGTCATTTAGACTTGACACATTTAGATCCGAAGCAAGTCTTTTTTCATTGATAATTTGGACTGATATAAGTGAAAACAAAGATTACATCATTGTTTCATAGAACTGCATGGGCTTGGACAACTTTCCCTTTTTGAAATTAAAAGAGAAAATTGGGGATAAGGGTACAGAGTGGGAAAGAAGGGAAATCAACCAACTCTAATTACCATCCCCTCCGAATGCTGATCCGGGTCTTCCTAAAACTCCTCTTCATCATTGTTGAATTCTGACTCGTCCTCCAGATCTTCTTCTGGCTTTTTCCTAGTCTCTAGCACTCCACTACCCGGTCATCATCTTAGCAGGTGGCAACATATAATCGACGGATCCTGGGACCACTTGACGGTGCATCGAAGTAGTCACAAGGTACTAAGGTAGGATCTCATGGTAAATTTGCAAAGCATCCACTGTGTCCTCTAACCAGGCTATGCCCTCTCTGCTTGGTTGGTTCGACTCATCTTCCTCGCTGATCCAGCCATTATACTCAGGAGTGCACCGCGAGTTTTGACCCATCGGCATTGTGACCAGGTCATTCCACTCTTCTTTACGTCTTCTCATCATAGGGATTGTAATATGTCCATTATACTCATCCTTGTATAGCGATGTCCTTGTCTACAATGGTATATCATAGATTATCCCAAACTGTCTGAGAACCCGAAGGGGTGAGTATGGTTGAATACCTTCAAGTCTGATCAGCTCGATGAAGTATTTGTGAAAAGTCTTCAAGATCTCCCTTCCAACTAACCATGATAGCTTCTAGTTCATCCATTCCCACTCAGGTATGTTAGCATTTCCCTCCACTCTTCTTGCCCATGTGGGGAGACCCAATGTTTCATTCTTCCGTTGTGGCTGCGGATTATGTTGCTGAGGCATACAAAGTAGTCGATGGTGGCCTCTTGCTCGAAGAAATGTTCAATAGCCCAACACTGAAATGGCAAGTTACAACCTTTAAAGAAATCATATACTCGTGCACATGCGGCCAAAGCCTTCTGCATCTCAGGTAACACCACCAGCACCAAAGTAGCTTGAAGATTACCACGGAAGGTTGCCACACAACAGGTAATAGGTTGATGTTAATCTGAACCCTTCTCTACGGGAAGACCAATAGTCCCAATAGTGCCATTGAGAAAGTGATAGGCCTGAGACTCTCCCACGCCGCTTGGTCATATAGAAACACTCTCAAATAGCACTCGTAGCTTCCACGGTGCCCAAATTGTCGAATAACTGGTCGAGGCTCACCCATGCGTCCTCTATACTTATGAGATTGTTTCCTAGGCCAAAATCATCCAAGAATTAGTAACCAGGCATAGTAAGTGGAAATATAGACTTCCTTCCATTGAACGGTAGCTCCGTGAAAACGGTGAGTTCCTCAGGTGGTGGTACTAACTCACAGTCGGAAAATTTGAACACCACCTTAGCTTCCTAAAATTCTATCCACAAGCGAGTGAGTACCATGTCTGCTCGGATGTTCAGCAAAGCGGTTAATGCCCCCAGGTGTGTCTGAACCTCATCTCTGTGTTCCCGATGAATATTCTTCCACCACTACTTTAACTTATGTGGCTCTCCTGTTACCATTCTAATCTCAAGGATTTTTCGGTTGATTTCCATTTTCTCAGGCGGGTAAAAGAAAGGGTGTTTGCTTCAGATCTTTAAGAGTCTTGTCATGTTTGTTTGTCTTTCCACATAAGTCATGTCGTTGGGTGCATGACCCGTTGACATTAGGGTGGTTTTCCTAATTGTGCGTCGATGCTAAGGACCGTCTCACCTAAGGTTTATGCAGTATGATCTATTTTTTCTAGGGTAGAGTGTTTCCTACTTTTGAGTTGGACTGAAGGCTGCGAGAAGTTATGTCAGTTGACCTGACAAAGCTATTCTGTAAAACTAGAGAGTATTGAAAAGAAGGTTTGGAGGAGTGTAAAATACAAAACTAACGTACCATTGTGTGTGATAGTGTACGTCCAAGACTTTAGAGGAAAAAACAAATGTGATGACAATGTATATAAAGCATTAACAGGCAAGAGTGTAGCAACAATAAGCAATATAATAAGCATAAAGAGCAAACAAAGAAAGTAAGCACGTAATTGCAATTTTATCTACAATTAAAGCAATGTACAAATAAATCTAGAGGACAAATTAGTCTAAGTCTGCTAAGGTTAGAACCTAAGTGTGAATCCCTAGCAGAGTCGCCATGTTGTTGAACCCTATTTTGCACTGGTCAAAACAAGATTCAACTTGGGGTTTATCTAATGTTGATAAAAGAGAGTCGCCACCTAATATTTAAGGTATACTAGGGTACCTATTTAATTACTAAGTCATATTTTTTATTAGTCTGCTAACCGGTGAGATTATGGGTAAGGGTTCTTGTTCTTCTAAGGGGAAGGTTTTAGACACCGCTTAAAATCAACCCGAGGTAGCTCCATAGGACTTAGACTAGGTTTGAGATCAATTATTTATACTATGCCTTAATTAACGTTCTAAAGATATGGTTTACTGTATGTATATTAGGAAATATTTCTTACAAAGGGTACATGCAGTTTAACGAAATAAAGAATAATAGAGGAAAATAGGGTTAGTATATATACATTTGAAAAGCTTTTGAAAAGAGATATGAGGTTCTTGTATTTAAGAAAGTATTATCCACTTTCTCCTAAAGCATGAGTAGGCCTAAATGTACCTTGATCTTTTAAACTTGACGAAAAGCCATCTTTTTGAAAATCCATTTGGGGCGGCATCACTCCATATTTTGAGATAATTTGATTCCCTTTTTGAAGATAAGCTTATGTATCTAATCTTATTTTTTCCTTTTTTGAAAGTGAGGCTGCCGTTCTTACTAAGCTTTTTGGCTTCAAAATCTTGTTAGGAAAAGTAGCTGAGCAAAAACATAGTATGATATAAACAATTATAATTGGCCAACAAGAAATTAATTACTAAATAATTCTTATAATCCTGTATTAGTTTGGATTGACTATGTTTTATATGAAATTAAGGTATAAAATAAAGCATGTAATATAATATATAAGTGTTGTATACATGTAAGATAAAACAATAACAAAATAGGTAACAAAAATGCAACAAGGCAGTGGACTAAACTAAAGCAGTAATCAATAATAAAGAAGTGTGGAGGGAAAGGATTGGACTCTGGTTTGAGCCTGAAAGAGGCAGGACCAGTAGTAAAGGGACGACAACATCTGACTTTAGGCTTCAAAAATGAAGCAGTACTGGGCTTGGGCCTGAGTTCCTTAGGAACTCAGCAGGCCAAAATAAATGTGCATGTCCAAAAGAAAAAGAAAGACCTTAGATACATACTCTATATGTTCAGTCATGTATTGGACATATAAGCAAATGATCGAAACAAAAATGTAACAAACTATCAATACTTAAATACTATGAGAAAATTATGCTATTGGTTATACATGGAAAATAATTTACATTGATGACCTTTTGTCGTCATCAAACACTAAATCCAAATAGAATGACAAGTGTCAACGAATTAAGGGGTAAGGAGAGAGTTCTACTCAAGGTCAATGCCCCTTTGAATCCTCCGGCACTTCAAAGTTTCCAAGGGTCTCAAGGCCCAGGGGAATGCTTGTGCCGGGGAGAGCAACCCAACTTAGAGTTAAACTTCATGTTACGCCCCGCAGTATTCCGATGATTTTACGCTTTGGAGTATTAAGTTGCGACGATATTGCACTCTGAAGTATTGTACGTTAAAATTTCGTTTTCAGTTAACCGATGTAGACTCGGGGATGAGATCATATTGACGTTAACGTACTTACGCTATTTATAGCAAGGAATAAATAGGTGTTATGAAGAATAAGAGGGTACACAGATTAAAGAAAATGAGTTTCGTTAAAAGTGGTCAATTTGGAATAAAAACGGGTCGAGAGATAATTCCCGATAACTATGAATTAGTACCTTGCAAGGTACCATATGGACACGATAGTATAATATATAATGTATATATAAATAATATTAAGATAAATAGAATTTTAAATAATTTGGGGTAATTTTTAAATTTTCGGGCAATCGGTTAATTACCGGGTAATGGGACATTACCCGATTAACTAATAAGTGGATAAAATTTAATTAACTAATATCCCACCCCCACCCCACGTGGAAAGAATCCACAAAGTTTGAAATGACTAAGTAGTCACTTGGCTAAGTTTCTAATGTGTAATAATCAAAGTAATAACTCAAGTCTTGATAAGATTTCTATATCTTATCCATAACCTTTAGCAAGAATGCCTTGAAAAGGCTTCAAAAAAAGAGACCAAGATATGCCTTTGGCATTTAAAAAGCCAAGAACGTTAAACAAGCAGAAATATTTTCAATTTAATAACCCAAGCGTCATTTGAAGAAATTCTATCCAAACAATTCAACCCCTTAGACAAGAAAATTTCAAAAAGGATCCACCACAATTTCGTTCAAAATTTCAAGAGGATCAGTGAGAATTTCGTCCATATTTCACGGAAGCAGAAGTTTCATTCCATTCAAATAATTCCAGGAATAGCTATGTTAAGGCTATCCCTTCTTTCTTTCGGTATGATCCATGCAATACGAGCGAAACGTGTAAATGCACAAATTCCATAAATGACTCTATCATAAAAGTATTAGAGATATCAATGTTCTTGAATTTCCATGTGTCATAAAATTTTATCATCTGTTCATGGGTCTCAGAGAAATATGAAAGTTGAAAAGATTTTACTTTATGGTATTACTCAAAGGCAAAATGGTCTTATGAAGCTTCAAAAGATATTATTAATGTACTTTTCATGCATTGCATTCATGTGCATTGACTCATGACCAGATGTCGTTATATATGCGTATATATGTAAATATATGTATATGGGATATGGGAAAAGGTTACGGCGTTATATATGCACCACCACCTGATCAATTGTTATATGATGATGATGTTGCCCACAGTGGCTGAAATATGATTCAAACGACGTTATTTACACGTATATATATATATATATATATATGTATGTATATATATATATATATATATATATATATATATAGTTCAAACGGAGTTATATACGCGTATATATATATGTATATGTATATGGGATATGGGAAAGGTTATGGCGTTCTATACGCACCACCACCTGATCAGCGGTATACGATGATGATTTTTCCCACAGTGGCCGATATGATATGATGGGATGCCCTCAGAGGCTGATGATGTTATGAAACATGTACCTATGCACGAGATGATATACATACGCATATGCATGACGCTAAAAGTAATTTATGATTTACAAAGTTATCCAGGCTTACAGGTTGAGTCATGTACTCTATATTTCTTCCATGTCTCTTATGTACTTATTTATTTGCCTTACATACTCGGTACGTTATTTGTACTGACATCCCTTTTTCCTGGGGATGCTGCGTTTCATGTCCGCAGGTCGATAGACAGGCCGAGATCTCTCCAAGTAGGCTATCAGCTCAGCGGAATATGTTGGTGCGCTCCATTTGCTTTGGAGTCGCTTGTTTGGTTAGTATGATTTAGACGTGTATTGTTTGGTATGGCGGGGCTCTGTCTTGACCTTTACGACATTTATATACTCTTAGAAGCTTGTAGACATAATGTGAAAGATTATACGGCCTTGTCAGCCTATGTTTTGTGTTCATAAATAATTATGTTGGCGTATTAGGCTCGTATGTCACATGTATATGATGATGTAATAAGAAAGACAATTACATAGGTGCTCGGTTGAGTAAGGTACCGGGTGCCCATCGCGGCCATCCGTTTGGGTCGTGACACTTCACTCACAAATACCCCTAACCACTAACGACTCATTTTTTCTTATTGGTTTAAGTACTAATGAGGCACTCCCAATGTAACCTAACTACATAATACTCCCTACCACAAAATGATATTTTTCCCTTGACAGAATAAATATGAGAACAATTTTACTTTATAACTACATTTCTAATATTAAATGAATGATGCTCATGCTAAACAAATTTAAAGGTCAAGTTTCAAACCCATATGAAGGGTGAACAAAAATACTAGTATTATTATTAAAGGTCTAAACACATAGGGTCACAATCAAAGGAGAGGAAAAAGCCACACAGTTCAGATATGCAGCAACCCAAAAAATTGAGATACCTCTGCCCTGACAAAGTAATTATAGATTGATTAGCTTAGGTCATACCATATACACATATATAAATTAACAATTCTACTTGGAACCTTTTAAAAGAATTAGTAAGGGTTCAGACAGACATGCTATGACTGATCACCTTACAGATGTTATTAAAGATACCATAACATGATCAAAATTCTTTTGGGGTCTACATATCTTCAGATTTAAACAATGGAGTTACCAGAATGCTTAGCAGGATTAATAGATTCCCAATCTTACTTCATTTTGGAATTTCGGACAAAATCGCATCTCCCCTTACGTAAAGTATTATATCCAAGCAACATCAATAGGAAATCCTCTTAGGGTTCACAAACTAAGTTCAGTTCATCAGTAGGGAAAGATTGGTCCAAGTGCAATTTCAAGACACAATATAGGAACATGAGGTCATGCAGACAAACAAAGGGACATGCAACATTTTAAATCAACTACTAATAGATGTTTCACACAAGGTTATAATATTATAGAAGGCAGGGTAATCTTCACAAAGTCAGCAATGTCATAAAAGAGATTTAAGACAAGAAAAGTTCTATAATAGGTTTGACTCATCCATGTAACTGAGAGTTCATCTAAACATGAGTAAGTTATGTTTAGCTTAACAACAATTACCATTCCACTATAACAACATGACCATGGTCTAATTTTATTAAAAAAGGATAACTTAATCTCAACAAAGTATGTACAGAAGGATTATTGGTGTTCCTAAGAGTTCAGATTAGTAAAACGGTCACATATTTGAGCATCCAACAATTAGACATGAACATAAGACTATCATAATACAATCTCATAAAGCCATTCTCAGAATTAACAAAAACAGATATAGAGGAAGAGAGCACTTAAAATACTTACATTTCTCATGCTTCAGTTAAATGATGAAGGATAGAAACTTATGAACTTACATGTATTGTCCTAATTGGGATTATCAAATAATGATCTCGACCACAAGAATGCAGGAAAACAGTGTACGAAGATAGAGATCACAACAAAGTCATTAATAGATAATTTGAAACCTAGGCAAGCATGAGAGGTCATTTAAAGCATATTAATGAGATTTAAGTCATATTGGCGATCTGAAAGTCATTAAGGTCAAATGTAGTTAAATCAACACTTATTATGGATACTTAGGAGCATAAAAATGATCACAAGTTAACATCACCTTATCACAAATCGAGAATAACATTTCTATACTAATGAAAAACATTATAAGCTAATACAGTTAAAAGAAGGCCGTAACATGTTCATAGTATTCAACTAAAACAATTAAAGAGAAGGGGGTGAATGTGTACTGACCTTCTCTAGGGCAGCATACCAAGTAAAACTTGTTTAGCTATAGCATCCAAGAATTCAGAAGCTTCAACCAATGAATACCTTATATCCAAATCAGAAATCGAGTAAGAACTTAGCCTTAGTCGAAGAAATTCTAAAACTACTATATTGATTTTCTGCCTATGCTAGGTATTCTTGGTGTAATCTTTCACATTTTAGGTGAGAATATTTAAGGCCCTATATATATTTCCATTTACGGCTTTAGGGTTCCAAAGGATTCAAAAGTGATATTGGAAAGTGATGAAGCTTAGATGATGCAAGCAAACGAGTAAAAATTGAAGACATCAGGGGGGGGAGGGGATCATGAGAAGATTTTACCTAAGTGAGGAAAGCTGATCGTTGAAGGAAAAACCCCTCAGTCAAAGCTCCAATGTTCAGAGGTCATTGCATTTGACCTCTGGACTTTGAATAATCATGACAAGGCTCTGAAATGTGCTCATGCATGCTCCGATTTAATAGAGCACGAAGGAAGTTCAGAGATTTTAAAGTTGTATCTTTTTGTCTTAGGGTTTAGATTTGGGATTTCAAATTTCGTTGGTGAAAGAGGAGAGGTTCGGTGAGAAATGCGGACAAAGGAGACAAGAAGGGATGATTTCCTGATGGGTTCATGACCTTGCACGTATTTGTGCAAGGTATTTGATTGATTTGAGTTTGTAAGGATGAGAGAAAAGGGAGAGAAAAGGGAAAGGGAGGTGGTCGGGCTCGTATTAGAATTATTAGGGTATTAGAGATAGGGGTGGTCATCTTTAGGGTTAAAGACGAGAGATAAAATCTGGGCCGTTGGATATGATGATCAACTGCCCTGATAATTTGGCCACTTAAGATTTTTGGGGAGGAATTTCGTGTCCTTTAGATTACAAGATTTGAACGGTGGGGATGAGATCTTTAGGACATGTTTGAAAGATCAAAAGAAAATTTGAGATTAAATGTGAGCCATTGATCGGATGGACCAACAGTTCATATGCATGTGAGTTTGTTTTGTGAGTGATAAGGGAGGGTGACGTGGCGTGAGCTCATTGGCTCAATGAAGGTGGCTTGGATTTCCATGTTGGAATTAAATGGGATATTTGGATTGGGTCAGATCTTTTTTGGGCTGAAATAATTTAAATAGTAGCCACTTTGTAATTACTTAAGAAATATCAATTGCAGCCTTTTAGTCTTTAACCCCTTTGAAATTAAACTAAATAACTTAATTACTTTCAATAGAATATGGTGAAAATTATAGCTATCAAATATAATACTAATTGTTGTAATTAATTATTTATAAAAATACTTTATTTTCTAATTTTTAATACTAATTTTGAATTATTAAGATAGTGGTCTATTTTATTAAAAATAGAAAAGTAATTCATTAAATTATCTGTAGAGGCCTATGTGATGTATATAAAAGTTATTTTAGTAATCTTAAAATAGTAAGTGTATTTATAATTATATAATATTAATACTACTTGATTAATTTTAAAACAAATACTTGATTAGTTTGTAAAAAAAAGGTATTTATTACTAGAAAATACTTCAAAGATACTTATTGTAAATTATTAAGTATAAATAAATTAATTTAAAAGGGGGGAGGGGGGTCAAAATAGCCCGTCAACAGTCACTACTCTATTGAGGTTAGGCTTGATACTTATTGGTACCATTATAGTGTACTTATACTATGATTATGCACATCTTTTTGTGCAAATCCAGGTACGTCCGCTCATGTTGGTCGATAGAAAATTTCTACTAGCTGCTTTTACTGAAGACTTCAAGGTATGCCTGCTCGCGTCTGCAGGCCTCAGAGTAACCTTCCCTTATTTTCACTATCGTTGTATTTCCTTTCGGGCATTGATGTAGTAGTACTCTAGTTGCATTCTATTGAGCCTATGACTGAGTTCCACTGGTTTTGGGGTGTGTACTTGTGAGATTTTGTTTTCAGAAGGTTTTATCTATTTTTCAATCATTTTCAGTAAGTTATTGTTATATATCTGTTTAGTTATTATTTGCTAGGCTTACCTAGTCGTAGAGACTAGATGCCATCACGACATCATTCAGAGGGTAATTGGGGTCGTGACAAAAGTTCAACATCAATAACTCAACAAGAAGATATTTCATGAAATAACAACTTCATGTAAAAATAATTCAACAATTAAAGATGTAGCAAGTCAATAAAGAAGGCAATAACTTCAACTAAACCATATAAGAGCAAAATAACAAGCAAGAGGTAGAACAAGTAATAACAATGTCAAATAAACATGTAATGGTAGATTAACACATTTCAGAGTGGATTAACAATGAGAGATATAACACGTTATATAAATTCAATTAAAAGCTGGAAAGAGTCTAAATAACCTAAACTTGTCAAATACCAAATATAGCCCGTGTACGTACTCGTCACCTCGCGTACACGTCTTTCACATAACATAAATAGCACAATCAACCTAAATCCTAAGGGGTAGTTCCCCCATATAAAGTTAGGCAAGATAATTACTTCAACTAGGCCAAATCAACCCTCGAATATAGATTTTCCCCTATAATTTGTCTCTGCACGACTCAAATCCAACAAAATTGATTTAATAACATCAAACAATGCAAGAGAAATCAATTACAATAGATAAAGCTATGATTTTTATACATTTTCCAAAAAGTCAATAAAAGTCAACCCCGGGCTTGCACGGTCAATGCTCGGATCCAAGGGTAGATTCCGACTACTCATAAGCGCACGAGTTCATATATGTGATTAGTTTGGAATCCGAATCCAATGGACTCCCAAAATTTAAATCTTTTTATTCATAAATTTTGACAAAAATTCTCAAAATTTCCCTTTGATTCACATAAATTTGATGTTAAATATAAGATATAATCATGAAATACAGTTGGAAATTGACTAGAATCACTTATCCAATGTTTTTAGATGAAAATTTCCTCTCCAAATCGCCTTCTACTGAGTTTAGGATTTTTAGATGTGAGAAAATGAGAAAAATATTCTGACGACCAGTCCTTTTGACCAATTGCAAGTGTTGCATTTGCGACACTAGGTTGGTAATTGAAAACCCTTGCAATTGCGAAGAAAGGATCGCAATTGCAGCCACTGACACACTAAAGACATATCGCAATTGCGACACAGACTCCGCAAATGTGAAGTCTATCCTACTCGCAAATGCGAGAAAAACTTCGAAAATTCAAACTATCCTACGAGGCCCATACCTCAGAATTGCGAATAAGGTATCGAAATTGTAATACCTGACCCTCCCCTGCCATTTTTGCAATTGTGAGGATGGTGCTCGCAAGTGCGACATTAGAGCACCAGCACACCAGAAAATTCTAATTTCAGTCCAATCTTTTCCGTAATACATCCAAAACTCATTCGAGCCCTCGGGGATCTAAATAAAATACCCAAACAAGTATAAGAACATCATATGTACTCGCTCTCTATCAAAACAAAAAATAACATCTAGAACTACGAATCGAACACCAAAACACATAAATTTTAAAGTACAGTTTCGGAGCTTCTAGAATTGCAACCAAGCGCCCGAATACTACCAAATCAACTCCAAATGACATCAAATTTAGCAGACAAGTTCTAAATAGTATAACATGCCTATTTCAAGTCCCAAAATAAAATTCCGGACCCGATTGCCAAAAGTTAACCTATGGTCAAACTTCTAAACCTCAAATTGCCAATGTTTGGCAAAGCCACACAAGTCAATATACGGACTTCGAATTTGATTCTGAGCATATTCCCAAGTCCAAAATCATGATACGAATATATTGGTAATATCATAATACCGTTCCGGGATCATTTTCATAAAAGTCAAAGTTTGGTTAATATTTCTAACTTGGGCGTTTAAGCCAAGAACCAAAGGGTCTAAATTAACCCGAAACCTTTTTGGAACAAAACCAATCAACCCCATAAGTCATAAAACCAAAATTACACACGTGTGAAGCATCAAAAGGGAAAATGGGGAGAAGCACAAAATAACCGGCCGGCTCGTTACATATACATACTAATTTTCATGATCTGGATCTCATAATTATCGTCATTTAACTAATCTCCCTTGTTAAGTTCAATGACGATAGTCCTTAAAGAAGTAGACATACATATTTAAACAAGTATAAACTATTGCAAGACAACTATGTAATTTTATTAATAACCTTAAATTCATATACATAATTATTAACCATGGTAACATTTACATCACATTAGATACAAAATCGAAAGTTCACTAAGTTCCATATCATCATCTAAATTCTCATATGTTGTAAACCTAGTAAACCTAACATAATTAATCTTCTAGCAAGCTTATCTTAAATCACATAAATTCAAGACAAAAATAGAAATTTTCATGATCAGTATAGAATCATTCAATAACAATAACTAATAACATAGAATATTAAATTATTAATTCATAAAAGTTATGTCAGAAAATAGTTGCAAAACTAAATAGACATTGTCACATTAATTGTTGCTTATGAACAAGAATGGATAAAATAAAACTTTTATGCAAGCCTTTTTGGCAATAATAATTTCACTCTCGGAATAGTTGGTTTGACCAATTTTAATCTATTGTTATTTCTCATAGGTAGTTCAAAGGAATGACACATAGTCTTATGAACTTTCAAATCTATGTATTTATACACAAAATGGTGAACCGTCTTCTTATAAGATCCTTGAAATTTGTGGTCAATATTTTGTCACGATCACAATTTTCCTCCACATGATGTCGTGACGGAACCTAGTCTCTATGACTAAGTAAACTTAACAATCATGCGGAATAATTGAAATAATAATCTATAAGCTCAAAACGTCAGCACATGAATAAAGTAAAAACTGTAACTCAAGGTGTATTACAACTCCCAAAACCCGGTAGATATAAGTCACAAGGTCTAAATACAATGTTGTGAATATCCTAAACATCACTTTGTTTCCAAAATATAAAGAAACCTCGTGCCACAATAACAATCCGCATGGCAGAAACCTCGTGCCATGATAACAATCCACACGGAAGAAACCTTGCACCACAATGACAATTCGCACGACAGAAACCTCATGCCACAATAACAATCCGCATGGCAGAAACTTCGTGCCACAATAAAAACTTACACGGCATAAACCCCGTGCCACGATAACAACCTGCACGGCATAAAAATCGTACCACAACCAAACAATCACCTCAAAAATAATCACGAAAACCAAAACATAACAAATGAAACAATGATATTTCAAGCAATGAATCCCACAGTTAAATATACGGAATCAAGGAAGCAGGTAATTAAGCATGTTGTACAGTTTGCAAAGAAGAGACATGACACATGGACATGTGAAATTAGGCTAAACATGATGATTACACGTGCTAGAGTAACTCACTTAATGAAAAAGAAGGAAACTACTTAGCAAAACCCTAATTTTCAATATTTAGCCCGAGTACGCATTTGTCACCTCGCGTACACGGCCTTCAAATATTGCAAATTACCATAACAGTACCAAATCCCAAGTGGTATTTCCCCTAAACAAGGTTAGACAAGTCAGTAAACTCAAACCTCACTCAATCAATAAATAAAAAGGCCTTTACCTCGACTTTGCGACTCCGAATGACTCAAATCTAAAAAATAATAATTACATACTATAAATATGACTATAAAAAACTAATCTAAAAAATGAAATTATAATTTTAGAAAGAATTGGAAAAATCGCCCCAAAAAGTCGACCAGGGGCCACGTCTCGGAACCCGACAAAAATTATAAAATTTGAATACCCATTCGACATCGAGTCCAACCATACAAGAATTATTCAAATCCGATCCCATTTTTCCTTTCAAACCTCAAGAATTCGGTTATAGAACTTTTACACTTTTTCCCAAATTTTCCAACCCAAATCCTTAATTAAATGAAGAAATTGAAGATAGATTAGTGGAATACAATCAAAACGAGTCAAGAATCCTAAACCAAATGTTTTCATTGAAAATACCTAAAAATCTCGCCTCAATCTGATCTCTTACCTCAAAATATGAAGAAAATGGCAAACCCTCGATTTCAAATTCTATGCCCAGCACTTTCCGCATTTGCGAACAAAGATTCCGCTTCGGCGGGACCACCCCTGCGGTGAAACCTCCACATCTGCGGAGCTTACTTAAGCTCCCTGACTCCGCACTTGCGCACCGTAATCCCCATCTGCAGAAGCGCTTCTGTGCCCACACGTCTGCTTCTGCGCCCACACGTCTGCTTCTGCGGAACCCTGACTATCTAGGCCTCCCTTACTCTCCGCTTTTGCGATCATCCTTTCGCTAGAGCGACTCCACTTCTGCGACCTCCTTATCACACCTAGACCACTGTCCACCCTCTTCAGTCTATCTTCTGCCCTCGCCCTCTCGCTTCTGCGAGCTCGCAGCTGCAATCAAACTTACGCAGGTGCGATTGCACCAAAACTAGTGAACTTCAGAAATCCTTTAAGTTCAAAACTCGATGTGTCAACCATCCGAAACCACCCCTATTCCCCCGAGACCTCAACCAAACACTCTAACAAGACCTAAAACACGATACGAACCTAGTCGAGGCTCCAAATCATATTTAATAACTTTAAAACTACGAATCGCGCATTGATTCAAGCCTAATGAACTTTGAACGTTTAATTTCCGCATTCGGTGTCGAAACCTACCAAATCACATCTGATTGACCTCAAATTTTTTACAAAAGTCACAAATGACACCACGGACCTACTCCAACTCACGAAACCCTAACCAATCTCGGTATCCATAAAGTCCACTCTCGGTTAAACTTCTAAATTTCTAACTTTTTCCATTTCAAGCCTAATGCAACTACAGACCTCCAACTTACAATCTAGAAGCGCTCCTAAGTCCAAAATCACCCAACGAAGCTAACGAAACCATCAAAACTTCATTCCATAGTCGTCTACACAAAAGTCAACATCTGATCGACCTTTTTCAACTTAAGCATCCGATTTAGGGACTATGTGTCCCATTTCACTCCGAAAACAAAAAACCAAACCTCCTGGTGCTAATACACTCAAAACAACCGGCCGGGTCATTATATCCTCCCCATATTAAAACAAATGTTCATCCTCGAACGAGTATGAAGATATACCTAAAGTGGTAAAAGGTTGAGAATAACGCCTCTCCATATCATACTCGGTCTCCCAAGTCGCCTCCTCGACTGACAGACCCCTCCATTAAAATTCACTGAAGCGAAGTTCTTCGACCTCAACTTTCGAACCTGCCTGTCCAAAATGGCTACCGGCTCCTCAACATAAGATATATCCTTGTCCAATTGGACTAAGGTGAAGTTTAACACATGAGACAGATTGTCGTGATACTTCTAGAGCATGGAAACATGGAACACTAGATGAACTGCAGAGAGACTAGGTGGTAGTGCAAGTCTGTAAGCCACCTCTCTAACCCTCTCAAGAATCTCAAAATGCCTGATACACCTAGGGATCAACTTTCCCTTCCTCCCAAACCTCAAACACTCTTCATGGGCGAAACTTGAAGCAAGAACCCCTCCCAAACCATGAATGCAACATCGCGAATCTTCTGATCCGCATAACTCTTCTATCTAGATTGGACTGTACAAAATTGGTCCTGAATCAATTTAACCTTTTCCAAACCATCCTGAACCAATTCTATACCCAATAGTTTTGCCTCATCAAGCTCAAACCAACTCATCGGGGATCGGCACCGCCTACCATACAAAGCCTCATACAGGGTCATCTGAATGCTCGACTGATAATTGTTGTTGTAGGAAAACTCCACAGCTGGCACGAATTGATCCTAACAACCCCCAAAATCCATCACACACACGAAGCATATCCTCTAATATCTGAATAATGCGCTAAAACTTTTCATCCGTTTGAGGTTGAAATATTGTAGTCAACTCTACTCGACCTAACTCATTTTGTACGAGTCACCAGAACCACGATGTAAACTGCGTACCTCGGTTAGAGATGATAGATACCGGAATGCCATGAAACTTGACAATCTCGTGAATATAAATATGAGCCAGCTGCTCCGAAGAGTAAGTAGTCACCACTGAAATAAAATGAGCTGACATGGTCAATCTATCCACAATCACCAAAACTGCATCGAACTTCCCTTCGGTCCGTATGATCCCAACAACAAAGTCCATAGTGATCCACTCCCATTTCCACTCTGGAATCTCTAGCTTCTGAAGTAATCCACCTGGCCGCTGATGCTCATATTTCACCTCCCAACAATTTAGGAACCAACCTACATACTCCACTATGTCCTTCTTCATTCTCCTCCATCAATAATGCTGCCTCAGGTCTTGATACAATTTTGCTGCACCTGGATGAATGGAGTACCGCAAACTGTGAGCCTCCTAGAGAAACAACTCATGCAAACCATTTACATTGGGCACACATAGCATTCCATGCATTCGTAATACACCGTTATCTCCAATAGTGACCTCCTTGGCATCATTGTGCTGAACCGTGTCCTTAAGGAAAAGCAGATAGGGGTCATCATACTGACACTCTCTGATACGATCGTAAAGAGAAAACTGAGAAACCATACAAGCTAAAACTAGGCTCTTGGAAACATCCAATCTAAAAAACTGGTTGGCAACGGCCTGAACATCCAAGGCTAATGGACTCTCTGCTACCAATAAATATGCCAAGCTGCCAAACTCTCGGCCTTGCGACTCAAGGCATCAGCCACTACATTGGCTTTCCTAGGATGATATAGAATGTTGATATCATAGTCCTTAAGAAACTCCAACCACCTCTGCTGCCGCAAGTTAAGATCCTTCTGTTTAAACAGATGCTGCGGACTTTGGTGATTCGTGTAGATCTCGCAAGGGAAACCATACAAATAGTGCCACCAAATCTTCAAGGCATGAACAATAGCTGCTATCTCAATGTCGTGGACATGATAGTGATTCTCATGCACCTTGAGTTTCCATACGCTTAGGCAATCACCCTACCAACCTGCATCAACACTGCACCAAGACCAATGGGCGACGCATCAGAATACACTGTAGTGGACCTTGAACTAGTAGGCAATATCAACACTAGAGTTGTAGTCAAAGTTATCTTGAGCTTTTAAAATCTCTCCTCACACTCCTCGTTCCACCTAAATGGAGCACCCTTCTGAGTCAGCTTGGGCATAAGTGCTGCAATAAACGACAAGAAACTCCGGATCTCCTTAGCCGAGAGAGGGGCAAAATCTGCACTATTTCAATCTTTTTTGGATCTACCTTGACCCCTCACTCGATACTATATGACCCAAAAATGCCACTAAATCTAGAAAACATTCACACTTCGAAAATTTTGCATATAACTTATTTTCTCCAAAGGTCTGAAGCATAGTTATCAGGTGCTACTCATAATCTTCTTGCTCCGGGGGTACACCAGAATGTCGTCAATAAACACAATGACGAACAAGACAAGATATGGTTGAAATACACTATTCATCAAGTGCATGAATGATGCTGGGGCGTTGGTCAGCCCAAAAGACTTCACAAGGAACTCGTAATGACCATACCGAGTCCTCAAGGTAGTCTTCAGGATATCTAGCGCCCGAACCTTCAACTGATAATAGCCCAAGCGCAAGTAAACCTTAGAGAACACTCTGGAACCCTGAAGCTTATCAAATAGGTCATCAATATGTAGCAATGGATACCCGTTTTTCACTATAACCTTCTTCAACTAGTGATAATCAATACACATCCGCATAGAACCATCCTTCTTCTTTACAAATAAGACTCGAGCACCCAAAGGAGACACACTAGGAAAAATGAAACCCTTATCAAGCAAATCTTGCAACTGTTTCTTTAACTCTTTCAACTCTGTTAGGGCCATATGTGTAACGACCCTGCCGGTCGTTCCGAGAAGTTTAGCCCTGTTTCCCCCGTTTGCGCTTCATTATATGTGGTTCAACTTCATTGCGTCGTGTTAGATTGGTTGGCTCGGGTTCAGAGCGATTTTTGGAGAGGAATGAGACACTTAGTCTCTTATCTTGGTTCAATAGTGGAAAAGTCAACTAGAAGTTGACTTATTGGTAAACAACCTCGGAATGCGGATTTATGGTTCAGATAAATTCGTGGAGTGATTTGGGACTTAGGAGTCTGTTCAAAATGTGGTTTTGATGTCCGGAGTAGAATGAGGCATGGATTAGTGAAAGTTAGTTTTTGGCAATTTTCGGTCGGCACTGGAAAATAGGCTATCGGGGTCGGAATGGAATTATGACAGTTGGAGTAGGTTCATAATGTCATTTTGGATATGTGTGCAAAATTTTAGGTCAATCGGAGGTGTTTTGGTTGGTTTCGGTATCGTTGGCAAAATTTAGAAGTTTCAAAGTTCATAGGCTTGAATTTGATGCACTTTTGGTGTTTTCGTGTTGTTTTTGGTGTTTCGAAGGCTCGAATAAGTTTGAATGATGATATGGGGTGTGTTGGTAGGTGTGGTTGATTTTTCGGGGGCCTCGGATGAGTTTCGGGCAGTTAACAGATCGATTTTGGTTTTGGAACTTGGCTGGTTTGCTGGTGTTTCTGCAGCAGAGTTTTGCACTATGCATTCGCGGAAGAGGGCTCATGTTCGCATAGAGTGTTTGGTGGAAGGGGGCCAGCTGTTCAGTGCGTTCGTGGGCGAAGGGGTGCGAACGCGGAGTGTTGAGCAGGGTGGCGATCGCGAACGCGGGGGTGTGTGCGCGTTCGCGTAGAGTAGGGAGCACTGAGGACCCCAGGCCCATTGGCCTGTGCGATCGCGTAGGAGCCCATGCGTTCGTGAAGGCATGGGCTGGTGGAGCTGCATGTTCGCATGGCTTTTGTTGCGTTCGTATAGAGTAAAAATTAGGGGCATGTTGGATTGTTCTATGCGAACACGGTCAATATGATGCGTTCCCGATGAAGAAAAGTCTGGGCAGATAGTTTAAGTTCTAATTTCTGGGGTCCTTGGCCATAACTCATTTTGTCATTTGAGAGCTCGGGTGAAGGAGATTTTAGATGAGATTTTCAGTGGGATTCTTGTGGTAAGTGTTCTTCAATCATTTTTGGTTCAATTTCATGAATTTGTTTTGATTTTCACCATGCAATTTGAGGAATTAAATAGAAACTTTGGAGAAAATGGGAGGAAGAATTTGGAAATTCATTTGGTGATTTGAGTGGGAAATTTTGGTCCGATTTTGTACGGACTCGTGGGAGGATAAGGATTCTTGTTATGTAATTTTTATCGGATTCCGAGACGTGGGTCTGGGGGTCGGATTTGGCAAATTTCGAAAATTGTGTTAAAATTTATAATTTTCAATTGGGTTTTGTTCTGTTTGCGTGTATTGAAGATGTTAATATGATTTTGGTTAGATTCGGAGCATTTGGGAGCCAATTCGAGGGGCAAGCGCATCGCGGAGTAGCTTTTGGGCTGTTTTGAGGTAAGTAATGATTGTAACTCTAAACTGAGGGTATGACACCCCGTTATTTGTTATTGTGTTGAGAAATGAGGTGAAGGACATGCTAGGTGACTAGCGTGTGGGCGTGCATCGATAGGGATTGTGACTTGGTCCGTCCCATAGCAACTACTAAGTAGCGTATTCGATTTGAAACCTTACTACATCCTGTCTTTCAGAAGTTTATACTTGTTTAAGGGCTGTGAGACATGTCTGGGGCCTTGTGCCGATCTGTTTAGAGCCTCAGGGGTATTTTCCATGTCTGGGGCCTTGTGCCGACCTGTTTAGACCCTCAGGGGGCACTTTTACACTATCTACCACTATCCTGATAGAACAATTGTGCACTCAGTCATGTTTTCGACTTCTTGTTATTTTCACACTGTTATCACACTGCTTTGAAAACTCTGAAAATTACTTTGGACTGAGTCCTGTGAGTCGAGAGGAATTGCCCAAGTGGCTTGTGAGGGTGATTGAGTCAGGCCGAGAACTGAGTATGTGAGGATAGCTATGGATCGGGCTGCATGCCAGAGCAATATAGATATGTGTTAGTACAGGTACCGACTATGTGAGGACAGTTATGAGTATATATGTAATGAGGCCGAGAACCGAGTATGTGAGGACAACTATGAGTATATATGTAATGAGGTCGAGATCCGAGTATATGAGGGAAATTATGAGTATATATGTAATGAGGCCGAGGGCAGAGTGTATGAGGCAGTTATCAGTATATATGTGTTAGGCCGAGCGCCGAGTATGTGAGGATAGTTATGGGACGGGCTGCACGCTGCAACAAAATATACATTATATATTACATATGGATCGGGCTGCACGCCGCAGCAATATATACATTATGTATGGATCGGGCTGCACGCCGCAACAATATATATGTATTATCTGTGGATCGGGCTGCACGCCGCAGCAATATATATTATTTATGGATCGGGTTGCACGCCGCAGCAATATATATATATTGGATCGGGCTGCACGCCGCAACAATATAGCGTTTGGGCCGAAGGAGCCCTTCCAGGAGTCTGTACACCCAAATGAGCGCAGTCGACTATTATATGGATTGGGCTGCACGCCGCATCATATGTCATAGGGATCGGGCTGCACGATGCAGAAATATACATTATATATGGATCGAGCTGCGCGCCGCATAAATATATACAAACCTATTGGAGCAGGCTGCGCGCCACAACAGTTGATATATGGTACCTGATGAGTGAGAGTGCTGAGTGTAAGCATTGGCTTATGAGAGTAGAGTCACGGGTGACTGAGAGGCTTACCCGTGAGGCTTTATTGTGAGTGATATTGTGCCAGAGGGGCTTATATTTTATGAAAATACTATTTTTCGCTCTTCTTTATACTGAGCCTCTGATGATAAATGTTTTTGTACGAGATTTTTAAATGGAAATTTGAGTTTTATGAAATACTCGGAAATGTAACTTCCTAACTTGATTTACTTATTTCCACAGTCACTTATTATACGGATTTTCATGAGTTATAAATGCTCGTCACTACACTTATTTTTTTTAGATACTTTGGCTACTTACTGAGTTGGCGTCACATTACTCCCTGCACCTTGTGTGCAGATTCAGGTACCGGGGCAGAGCGATAGTCGAGCTACCTCATTTGGAGCATTGTTCGGAGATTGCGAGGTAGCTGCTCGACGTCCGCAACACTACTCTTTCTCCTTCCTACTCTATCATTTGTACTTTACTTCTCAGACTTGTTGTAGTAGAGGATTTGTATTAGACTGTATCACCTCTTAGATGCTCATGACAGTTGACTCCAGGTTTTGGGAAGGTGTTTAAATTGTTCTTCTCATTCTGCTATTTTTAAATCTTCTATTTTTGGGAAATTATGAAATATATTGATAATCTGAAATGGTTGGCTAGCCTAGTTCCACGATAGGAACCATCACGGCCAACTTAGGATTTGGGGTCGTGACAAGTTGGTATCAGAGCGCTAGGTTACATAGGTCTCAATAGTCATGAGCAACTTTAGTAGAGTCTTGCGGATCGGTATGGAGACGTCTGTACTTATCTTCGAGAGGCTGCCGAACCCTTAGGAAAATAACATATTCTTGAATTCTTGTCATGTGAATCCATTCTATTCAGCCAAGAGCGTAAATCTTGAATTCCTTCCATGTATTTGAACGCGCCCGAGAGTGCTTGGTATCTGCTGTGTATCGACGACTTCTGACTTCTATGGATGAGGTGTGATTGTGGCATGTTGGTAATGGGCCAGTCTGGAGGACTTGAGGCTGGATTTATTCTGTGGCTTGAGTGCTGAGATTTCGTGTGTGGGCACATGTATTTGGTAACTTATATGTCCATTGATGTCCTTATTGACGGGACTTTGTGGCTGGACGCCTATGTGGTGTGTGTGATTTGATGGTTAGATGTGTTCAGACTATGATTTGTGACAAAATGAATGGATGGAAATGTGGCAAGAACTATTGAGTGTTTGATTCTTTCTCGATTTGGTATATGGTTTCGAGTTGTGAGTGTATTGGAAGTCCTCTCATGATATTGAGATGTGGAACGAAGCGGATCTTTCTGTTGAGTTATGAGTTCCTGGTGATGTCTTTTGGGATAATCATTGCCCCAGTAGAGCTTGTGCATTTGATTAACAGTGTATTCTAGCCGTATTAGCAATCGTTTGTTATTGTATTCATTGATGGAATCCTGGCGTATACGTGTAGCCAGGGGTAGCATATTTCTATGTTTCATCGCATTTTGCTCATTTTATGGATATTCCCCATGAGTCTTCAACAACATCTGTTCATGTGTCGACTCCGGTGGGCGATACTGTTATTGTGGACCACGTGTATCGGTCGTGTGTGATATTTATTGGGGGTCTGGAGACCCGAGTGGACCTACTGTTATTCAGCATTGTCGATTTTGATGTGATATTAGGCATGGATTTGTTATCTCCGTGTCATGTTGTTCTTGATTGTCACGCTAAGACTATGACCTTAGCTATGCCAGGTTATGTGCCTAGCAGGGTGATTTCCTACCTGAAGGCTCAGCGTATGGTTGAGAAGGGATGTTTATTGTATCTGGATTTTGTGAGGAATGTCAGCGGTGAGACTCCTGCTATTGATTCGGTTCTTGTGGTCCGTGACTTTTCGGACGTGTTTCCTGCAGACCTACCAGGCATGCCACCTGACAGAGACATTGATTTTGGTATTGACCTGGTGTTAGGCACTCAACCTATTTCTATTCCACCTTATCGTATGGCACCAACGGAGCTAAAGGAATTAAAGGAGCAGCTTCAGGAACTCCTAGATAAGGGGTTCATTCGGTCTAGTGTGTCACCTTGGGGTGCACCAGTGTTGTTTGTAAAGAAGGAGGATGGTTCTATGCATATGTGTATTGATTATTGGTAGTTGAACAGGGTTACGGTGAAGAACTGGTACCCCTTGCCTCGTATAGATGACTTGTTTGTGATGAGCTGCAGGGTGCCAGGGTATTTTTCTAAGATTGACTTGCGTTCCGGCTATCATCAGTTTAAGATTCGGGGGCCATACCTTCCGAAGACTGCTTTTAGGACTAAATATGGTCATTATGAGTTTCTAGTTATACCATTCGGGCTAACCAATGCCCCAACATCCTTTATGCACTTGATGCGCCATGTATTCTGGTCTTATCAGGATTCTTTCATCATCGTGTTTATTGATGATATCTTGGTGTATTCCCAATATTGGGAGGATCATGAGTAGCATTTGAGAGTTGTGCTTCAGACCTTGAGAGCAGAGATTGTATGCAAAATTTTTGAAGTGTTGGTTCTACCATCAGCGTCAGGTTCTTATACTGCATATTGTGATTCCTCGAGGGTAGGCGTTGTTTGTTTTTAGATACAGAAGGATGTAGTGATTGAGTGATAGTTATGATCTTCGAAAGTGTGGAGAGAGATATCAGTTTGAGGCTGAGCCGACAGGGGTATCTCCTGCGGGTTGTCCTGGGGTGTGTGATCCTTATGTTGTTTGGTAGTAAGTTCTCTTCTACCAGTAAATGATATATGTTGAAATTGAGTGTAGATCGCTTATGGAAGTTGGCATGACTATTACAATGGTGAATTCAAGATTTGTAGATGACTTGAGCGGTTAGACGAGTTGTGTTATTACGGGAATTATGAGTTATTGTTTGTCTTGATCGTTTGCTTTGAGACAAGTGGGGGAGTCTGTCAATGATACGTTAATTGCATGATTGTGTGTCGTATTGGTTTCAGTTCGAGGTATATTGGTAGATTAGTTATGGCGTGCAGAGGTGGAGTCTGGGAATGACTCGAGTAATGGAAATTCTTTGATACAGGTCGTAATGTACTCTATTGGGTAAATGGGTTCAATTGAATGATTGATTATTAGGGATGTTCTATGTATTCGAGTGGTGGAATTAAGATCATATATAGTAAGTCATGCGCTTCATGGACTTCGAGAGAGAGAGTTCTCATAAACAAGTTATTTTGTGGTAGTGAACTGTGAAGATGCGAGCAAAGCTAGTCGGATGTTAGTATGTACCATGATTCAGTCATTGTGAACTTTTTGGTAATTTATCTATCTGTTGTGGGTGACCAGAGTTGATTCAGGGTTATTGGTAAGCCCGTATGAATGTGTGTTCTGCACTGAGTCGGAATTGCTAACTCCGAATTTCTATTTTTGAGGAATATATCATTTGATTGTGATTGAGTTTATTCACGTTCTTGGGTGGGTTACGAGCTACCCTTCGGTGTTGCGAGGCGTGGTGATTGTTAGTTATATGCACTTACGGTTCGGGTTAATTTGGGATTTATAGCGGGATCTGAGTAAGGTAAGTATTTGGGTATTGCGTTATTGAGGCATATCGATTATGCACTTTCTGATTTGTATGGCATGGTATTGTCCGGTTTCCCCGTGGCTATGGCAATGCACTTTGAGAACTTGATGTCGAATTTCGAATGGTTATTCATTTTGAGCCAGTTGGCTTGTAGTATTTCATGTGGACCAGCGGTTGGATGAGGTCGTGCAGTGTAGTGGAGATTATGTAGGTGTATGACCTTTGGTATTGGATTCGTGTGTATTGATTTTTGCGATGTGTGCCAGGATTTTAGCATGATGTTGTTATGGTAATTGTTAATGGCGGGATAATCCTCCCCTGCGAATCTTTTATATAATTTGATTACATTGGGATGTTGCTATTGAGTGCACGAGTTGCAAAAGTTATGGCTCCGAATTGTATTTATGTGTCATGTAATCAGAGTGGTAGTGTTGGATGAGAAGAGGTCATTGGACCTAGAATTAATATTGTCAGAATTGTCTACAACATAGTTGGAAGGATAAATTCGGGAGTCGACTTAGAAATCTGCTACAATTTCCTCTTTGGTTAGAGGGAGCTTCATTTCTGACTGATCGGACAAATGGTTTTTAGTTTCTACGTGTTTCTTTCATCATCGACAGTATATGAAAGTGTTAGAGCGAGGCATTTCATGATAAGAGGTTATGTACCGGTATTGAATTGTGCTGAGCATTTATTTTGGTTAAGAGTTATTGCTATAAGTGTTTGAGTCATACGATGTATTATGTGATTTCATCTGGGGTGTATATATGGCTTGATCCAGCATGTTCACACTTGTTCAGTTTATAGTTGTGGAATTTTGATCTTGTATATTACTTCAGAAGTGGAAATTTGGTTCTAAGGTTTATTGGTCAGGTTGGATTTCGAAATTTCAACTGTGTTGTGCTATTGGACCTATATGGGATAGGGCGTCGTGGGATCCCCCCTGGGTATGTGCATGGTAGGCTACGTAGCAGTTTGATGGCGTTGGAGAACAACTTTTGGCCCGTTCGAGGACGAACGTAGGTTTAAGTGGGGGAAGATGTAACGACCATGCTGGTCGTTCCGAGAAGTTTAGCCCCGTTTTCCCCATTTCTACTTCATTATATGTGGTTCATCTTCATTTCCTTGTGCTATATTGGTTGGCTCGGGTTAGGAGCAATTTTTGGAGAGAAATGAGACACTTAGTCTCTTATCTTGGTTCAATAGTAAAAAAGTCAACCGGAAGTTAACTTATTGGTAAACGACCTCGGAATGCGGATTTTATGGTTTTATAGCTTCGTGGGGTTATTTGGGACTTAGGAGTGTGTTCGTAATGTTGTTTTGATGTCCGGTGTAGAATTAGGCTTGAATTGGCGAAAGTTTATTTTTGGCGATTTCCGGTCGCAGTGGAAAATAGGCTATTAGAGTCGGAATGGAATTCCGACAGTTGAAGAAGGTTCGTAATGTCATTTTGGATATGTGTGCAAAATTTCAGGTCAATCGGAAGTGTTTTGGTTGGTTTCGGCATCGTTGGCGAAATTTAGAAGTTTCAAAGTTCATAGGCTTGAATTTGATGTAATTTTAGTGTTTTCGTGTTTTTTTTGGTGTTTCGAAGGCTCGAATAAGTTTGAATGATTATATGGGATCTGTTGGTAGGTGTGGTTGAGGTTTCGGGGTCCTCGGGGTGAGTTTCGGGCGGTTAACGGATCGATTTTGGTTTTGGAACATGGTTGGTTTGCTGGTGTTTCTGCAACAGAATTTTGCTCTATGCGTTCGCGGAAGAGGGCTCGCGTTCGCATAGAGTGTTTGGTGGAAAGGGGCCCAGTTTTTTAGTGTGTTTGCAGGCGAAGGGGTGCGAACACGAGGGTGTGTGTGCATTTGCGTAGAGTAGCAAGCACCTGAGGACCCCAAGCCCATTGGCCTGTGCGATCGCGTAGGAACCCATGTGTTCGTGAAGTCCTGAGGTGGGGGAGCAGTGCGTTCGCATGGAATTTGGTGCGTTCGCGTAGAGTAAAAATTAGGGGCCTTTTGGATTGTTCTATGCGAACGCAGTCAATGTGATGCTTTCACGATGAAGAAAAGTCTAGGCAAACAATTTAAGTTCTAATTTCGGGGGTTCCTGGCCATAACTCATTTTTTCATTTGAGAGTTTGGGTGAAGGAGATTTTGGACGAGATTTTCAGTGGGATTCTTGTGGTAACTGTTCTTTAACCATTTTTGGTTCAATTTCATGAATTTGTCTTGATTTTCACCATGCAATTTGAGGAATTAAGTAGAAAATTTGGGAAAAATGAAAGGAAGAATTTGGAAATTATTTTGGTGATTTGAGTGGGCAATTGTGGTCCTATTTTGATGTTCTTCGTATGTACGGACTCATGGGAGCATAGGGATTCTTGTGATATAATTTTTTCGGATTCCGAGACATGGGCCTGGGGGGAGGATTTGGCAAATTTCGAGAATTGTGTTAAAATTTATAACTTTCGATTGGGTTTTGTTCTATTAGCGTGTATTGAGTATGTTAATCCGATTTTGGCTAGATTCGGAGCATTTGGGAGCCAATTCGAGGGGAAAGCGCATCGCGGAGTAGCTTTTGGACTGTTTTGAGGTAAGTAACCATTGTAACTCTAAACCTGAGGGTATGACACTTCGTTATTTGTTATTGTGTTGATAAATGAGGTGACGCACATGCAAGGTGAAGAGCATGGGGGCGTGCACCGATAGGGATTGTGACGTGGTCCCCCCGTAGCGACTATTAAGCCGCGTATTCTATTTGAAACCTTACAACATCCTGTCTTTCAGAAGTTTATACTTGTTTATGGATTGTGAGCCATGTCTGGGGCCTTGTGCCAATCTGTTTAGACCTTCGGGGGTATTTTCCATCTCTGTGGCCGTGTGCCAACCTTTTTAGACCCTCAGGGGGCAATTTTACACTATCTACCACTATCCTGATAGAACAATTGTGCACTCAGTCATGTTTTCAACTTGTTGTTATTTTCACTGTCATCACACTGCTTTGAAAACTCTAAAAACTATTTTGGGCTGAGTCCCGTGAGTCGGGAGGAATTGCCCAAGTGGCTTGTAAGGGTGACTGAGTCAGGTGGAGAGCCGAGTATGTGAGGATAGCGATGGATCGGGCTGCACGCCGCAGCAATATAGATGTGTGTTAGGCCAAGTGCCGAGTATGTGAGGACAGTAATGAGTATATATGTAATGAGGCTGAGAGCCGAGTATGTGAGGACAGTTATGAGTATATATGTAATGAGGCCGAGAGCCGAGTATATGAGGGAAATTATGAGTATATATGTAATGAGGCCGAGGGCCGAGTGTATGAGGGTAATTATTAGTATATATGTGTTAGGCCGAGCGTCGAGTATGTGAGGATAGTTATGGTACGGGCTGCACGCCGAAGCAATATATACGTTATATATTACATAAGGATCGGGCTGCACGCCGCAGCAATATATACATTATGTATGCATCGGGTTGCACGCCGCATCAATATATATGTATTATATGTGGATCGGGCTGCACGTCTATATATGGATCGGGCTACACGCCGCAACAATACATATATATATATATATATTGGATCGGGTTGCACTCAACAGCAATATAGCGCTTGGGCTGAAGGAGCCCCTCCAGGAGTCTGTACACCCCCAGTGAGCGCAGTCGACTATTATATGGATCGGGCTGCACGCCCCAGTGTATGTCATAGGGATCGGGCTGCACGCCGCAGCAATATACATTATATATGGATCGGGCTTCTTACCGTAGAAGTATATACATATATATACATATGTATTGGTGCGGGCTGCACGCCGCAACATTTGGTATATAGTACATGATGAGTGAGAGTGCTGAGTCTGAGCATTGGCTTATGAGAGTAGACTCACGAGTGACTGAGAGGCTTGCCTGCGAGGCTTTATTGTGAGTGACATTGTGCCCGAGGGGCTTATATTTTATGAAACTACTGTTTTTCACTCTTCTTTACACTGAGCCTCTGATGATAAATATTTTTATACGAGATTTTTAAATGGAAACTGGAGTTTTATGAAATACTCAAAAATGTAAATTCTTGACTTGATTTACTTGTTTCCACAGTCACTTATTATATGGATTTTCATGAGTTATAAATGCTCATCACTGCACTCATGTTTTTAGATACTTTGGTTACTTACTGAGTTGGCGTACTCATGTTACTCCATGCAGATTCAGGTACCGGGGCAGATCGATAGTTGAGCTAACCCATTTGGAGCATTGTTCGGAGATGGCGAGGTAGTTGCTCGGTGTCCGCATCACTACTCTTTCTCCTTCCTACTCTATCATTTGTACTTTACTTCTCAAACTTGTTGTAGTAGAGGATTTTTATTAGACTGTATCGCCTCTTAGATACTCTTGACAGTTGACTCCAGGTTTTGGGAAGGTCTATAATTTGTTCATCTCATTCTGCTATTTTTAAATCTGCTAATTTTGGGAAATTATGAAATATATTGATAATCTGAAATGGTTGGCTAGCCTAGTTGCAGGATAGGCGCCATCACGGTAGGCTTAGGATTTGGGGTCATGACAATATGATAGGGTGGAATAGAAATGGGCTGAGTGCTTGGTAACAAATCAATACCAAAAGTGATATCCTTGTCGGGCGGCATGCCTGGATGATCTGCCGGAAATACATCTAGATAATCGCTCATTACCGAAACTGACTCGACGATAGGAGTATCAACACTAACATCCCTCACTTATGCCAGATACGCATCACACCCCTTCTCAACCATCCGACCAACCTTTAGAAATGAAACAACCCTGCTAGGAACATAATCCAAAGTACCTTTCCACTCTAACCGTGGTATCCCTAGCATAGCCAACGTCACCGTCTTGGCATGGAAATCAAGGATAGCATGATAGGGCGACAACCAGTCCATACCCAAAAATAACATCAAAATCCACCATACTGAGCAACAATAAATCGGCTCTAGTTTGAAACCCACTAAACACGACCGATCAACAACAATAGAATCTCCCACAGGTGTAGACACATCGGCATGAGAAATCAGTGATACACCTAAATATGGAGAAAAATAAGATAACACATAGGAATAAGTGGAGCCTAGATCAAATAAGACTGATGCATCTCTATGATAGACCAGAACAATACATGTGTTGATAGAGTGGGATGCAACTACATCCGTCCTAGAAGGAGCGCATAATATCTGGCCTTGCCTCCCCCTCGAGTTGGTTGTGCAGGTGGATTGGTAGCTGGTGCTGTAACCATAGCCTGAGACCTAGTGGAGCACCCGTTCCTGAGTGGCCTGTGGAGGTGCACCCCTCTTGAGTCAGGGGCAATCTCTTTCCTTATGATGAGTGTTACCACACTCTAAATAATCTCTCGGAGGATGTGGCTGCCGTGATTGGCTCGGGCCTGATCAGGTAGACTAACGACTGAAAGCACCCCGTACAGGAGGTGCACTAGATAATGGCGGTGCATAATAATGAGCCTAGGGCTTAGGAGTGGCCAGAATACCGATGGCAGCTGGAAGTGCTGAACGAATAAGGTGACTCACATAGCCACTACCCTGACGAGCTGCAGTTGGGGCACTGGTACCACTATAAGTGTCGAACTCTCGAGACATCTTGCCTCTCTCTCTTCTCTCTCACGAGTCATCATGCCCTCCAATATCATAGCAATCCCCACTACCTGCTGGTATGCAATGTCCATCTCAAATCGGGCCATGCTCAATCTGATACTAGGGTTGAGTCCCTTGATAAATCGATGGACCCATTCTCTAACAATAGCAACCAAGGTTGTACCATGTCTAGCCAAATCATTTAACCAGACCGCATAGTCCGACACGGTCATAGAACCCTGACGCAACTGCTCAAACTTTTCCTGCCAAGCATATCTGAGACTTCGGGGAACTTACGCCCTCAAGAACGTATCTGCCTCGACCGGACTACACAACTCATATGCTCGCCACCACTGATAGGCCATTCCTCTAAGCTGGAACGTAGTGAAAGAAACCCCACAAGAATCTGCAATACCCATAGTACGAAGGATACTATGACACTCCTCAAGAAAACCCTAGGAATCCTCTGACGCCAAGCCACTAAAAGTAGGAGGGTGATACTTCTTGTACCTATCGAGCCTAGGTTTCTCCTCCTCATAAACTGCTGCCCGAACCTCAGGCTGAACTAGGGCTACCGACTACACTAGTATGACCTCTGGAACCCGATTGACATGGACCCGCTGCTCTAGGGTACAAGCGGCGGGAGTCTATGCTCCTCCCACGGCCAGTGATGTGGCAGGAGCAAAAGATATCAACCATGCATGAGCCAAAGTGCAGAACATGATCAGGAACTGGGCAAGAGTCTCCTGGAGGGCTGGTGTGGTAACAGGCGTCTCAGGTGCCTGCCCTCCAACTGGAGCTGCTGGTGGCTTCACTGTAGCAGCTCTTGCTGGTGCTCTAGTTTCACCACATGGACATCCTCAACCTCTACCCCTGCCCCGTCCCTTTCACAGATCTAGCAGGGGGCACGGGTATCTAATCATCTAATCTAGTTGTGCGAGTCCTCACCATATGTGAGAGAGTAGATAGACAAAGTTTTCGAATAAGAATTCAAATATTTCGCACGATAATGAATCGGAGAAGTGAAACTTTTCCTAACAGTTCCATAGCCTCCCTAAGATAAGTACAGATGTCTCCGTCCGATCCGTGAGACTCGGAATTTATGGAAGGTACTAACACAGAACAAAAGAAGAAAAATACAACATGTAAGAAAGCAAGATTCTTACAAGTTAAGGAACAACAACAACAACAAACAATACAGAAAACAGAGGAAATCAACAGGGGCACTCCCGAGGTACAACCTCGTAGTCCCAAAAGTAATATCTCACAATCATTCCTTATAATAAAAACCGCACGCCAGAAACCTCGTGCCACAATAAAAATCTACACGGAGGAAACCTCGTATCAAAATAACGATCCGCACGATAGAAATCTCATGCCACAATAACAATCCGCACGGCAAAAACCTCGTTCCAAAATAATAATCTGCATGGCAGAAACCTCGTTCCACAATAAAAACCTGTACGACATAAATCTCGTGCCACAACAACAACCCGCACGGTAGAAACATCGTGCCACAACCAAACAATCACCTTGATAATAATCACGAAAACCAAAACATAACAAATCAAACAATAATATTTCAAGAAAAGAATCCCACAATTAAATAATTAATACAAAATCATGGAAGCAAGTATTTTAACTAAGCATGTTGTACAATTTGAAAAGAAGAGATACGACACGTAGACATGTGAAATTAGTCTAAACATGATGATTACACATGCTAGAGTAACTCATTTAAGGAAATAGAAGGAAACTACTTAGCAAGAAAATGGATTTTCAACATTTATGTCACGACTCAACCTATCGGCCGCGACGGGCAACCGTACCTTAGTCGACCGAGTACCAACGTAACATATCTTTCTTATCGTACTATCATGGGTAAATGGGCCAAAAGGGCCATCATGAGATAACCGAAATAAAACATAAGGGAGTGCTAGAAATAGGACGACCTAACATGATATAGAAAGTTATACATGTGACCTACGCGTCTATAAGGCTGACATGATCATTTATAAACTCAAAACATAGGCCGACAAGGCCATACAAGTATCCATATACCTGATATTTGTCTACAAGCCTCTAATAGTACATAAACAACATAAAAGTTGGGACAGGGCCCTGCCATACCAATCAATGCATGTCTCAATCATACTGACCAAATAGGCAACTCCGGAGCAAGTGGAGTGCAGTAACACCTTCCGTTGAGCCGATAGCATGCTAGGAGGATTGTCAACCTGTCTATCAGGACCTGCGGGCATGAAACACAGCGTCCCAGGCAAAAGGGACGTCAGTACGAATAAAGTACTGAGTATGTAAGGCAGGATACCATAACTAAGAACAGTAATGTAAAGAGATGTAGGAGATACAACCTGTAGCATCTGAGTGCCTTTGAGAGATAGTGACATGAAATTCATGATACATATATGTATATATATAATATCTTAAAAACATCCGCCTCTATGGGCATCATCATCATCATATTATACCCGGCCTCGTAGAGGACTCGGTAAAAATATATCCGGCCATCATAAGGCTCTGTATAAGCGTACCCGGCCACGTGGAGCTCGGCAAACCAAACTGATCAGTGGTTGCACAATAGGTTCCATACCCGTCCGACTATAGCGCGGCTCGGTAGAGTAAAATAGATACTATATATAATGCATGTTGGACTCGTGAAATCACGCTCTAAACCTTTTGGAGTGACATAAGGTAGTTGCACCTTCTATTAACATCATGGACATCATACCGTGAATATGATGTTCACTAGGACTCAAGGATCATACATACTTTCTTAGAACAACTTTGTACGGAAAGAACAACATGGACCCCCTTAGTTGCTAGGAGTAGATTCATTATTAAATAGCGTATCGTTTACGTTCGTTTCACTTTTGATCATGCCAAAAGAATGAAGGAAGAGCCTTAACATACCTTAACCAAGTTGAGTCCTTAATACCTTCCAAGAAACTCTTAAAACAATTCAAATCAACCTATCATATCACAAGGAGATTCAAAATCAGTGTTGAGCAAGAGTTAAGTTTGTAACTTAAGATAGTAGCTCGTTTACATAAATTCGGGCAGCATCTCCCATGTAGAAAGGTCCTCCTCCAATACCATATACCAAAAAAAAAAAAAAGAAAAAAAAAAGAACAACATGTATGCATTATTTCCGAACCTTTTCTCCACCACAATATATCACATAACAACCTACACACCCTAATCACTTCATACACGAAATGACAATAAAAGTAGTGACAAACAACCTTAAAAAAAATAACGACGAACAACCAGCCCACCATTCCGTCATTATGTATTTTTTTCCCTCACCTTTTATCCTCCAAAACTACATAAAACATCAGCACAAGAGGTCAACACGAAAAAGCCACAAACAGTCCACTACAAGCCAAATAACTCGAACTCACGGCTTCCGATCACCGTCCCGTGAGTTCTAATTATTAGGACACACATTTATAAACCTTCCTTGATATTTAAACACTTAAATAAAGATATTAGAAATTTATTAACTATGAAGTACCTTCCAAAACTCTAACTACAAAGAAAAAAGAGAGGCGGTATAATGACACTTAAGTCGTAGGGATCGTTTGATGTTACCGCTTCTCGATTTCATGCCCGGGATGATAATATTCTTTGAAACCCTAGAAGATAGATTAAGGATATGTTTATGGGTGTTCTATGGTCGTTTTATACTGAAAAATGAAGATAAAGCTAACTAAGACTTATATATATCATTTTTGGAAAAGTCAAAGAGGTGCTAGCTTGGAACCCTAGCATTGGCCCATTTTCCGATGCTTATATCCTTTTATCCGGATGTTGTATGAAAGAACAGTTAAAAGCATTGGAAAATATATTCCAAGATATTCAATTTGGTATATCATATGTCCTAATAATACCAGATATAACACACGAAATGTATTTCTCAAAAAGCTTTAGTGACCCACCTACTTGTCACTTATGATGCCTGCGCGGTTTTGCAAAACTGCAAATATCTATCTATCGCTATGTCATATCATTAAACAGTTTAATGTGTTGAAAATTAGACTCATAGATATTTAATTTTTTAGGTAGATCATCCCCTAATTCCAAGTATATTGGGAGAAAAGATCGGATACATTTGACCTATGTTTCAACAAATTTAAGAATGTAACTTGTGAAGACCTTTGCCAATTTTTGTTCCAGAACTTATTTGACTTTAAAACCTAGCACACGATTATAATATGACAAACATAACTCATAGCATAACCTCCTTATCAGTAATGGACCATAGTCTCACCCTAAATTATATGTTATAACATTCCAAACTCGTCTACTTTCGACGAAACTTATTTTATTCCATTGGTTTAGCTTCTAAGATTTCCAACCCTCTCGGTACTCGTTATTCATGATATTAAATATTTGTAATCTCCAAGGTACCATGATTAACTTACTTTATATGCTTCCAATTATAATCTTATTTCTGAGCTTACATCAATTGACTTACGGCGTACTCTCACGTATGAAAACATGGGGTGTAACAATTTAGCCTGAGAGCACTCGTCATCTCGCATACAAGGCCTTCACATATTGAAAATTACCATAACAACACCACATCAGAAGGAAAATTTCCCCCACACAAGGTTAGACAAGTCACTTACCTCAAACCTCGCTCAATTAATCAATAAGAAGGCCTTCCCTCGACTTTCCGACTCTGAACGACTCAAATCTAGCCAAAACTAAATACATACTATAAATATAACTACAGAAAAATAATCTAAGTAATAAAATTATGACTTAAGCAAGAATCGGAAAAATCTCCCCAAAATGTCGACTCGGGGCCACGTCTCAGAACCCGTAAAAAATTATAAAATCTGAATACCTATTCGACATCGAGTCAAACAATACAAGAATTATTCAAATCCAATTCCATTTCGCCTTTCAAAATTCAAGAATTCGATCTAAGAACTTTTACATTTTGCCCAGTTTTCAACCCAAATCCTTAATTAAATGAAGAACTCGAAGATATATTAGTGAAATATAATAAAAACGAGTCAAGAATCCTTACCCAAATGTTTTCTCTTAAAATCCCTCAAAATCTCGCCTCAATACGAGCTCTATATCTCAAAATATAAAGAAAATGGCAAACCCTTGATTTAAACTTTGTGCCTAGCACTTTCCACATTTGCGGACAAAGATTCTGCTTATGCGGGACCGCACCTGTGAAGAAACCTCCGAATCTGCATAGCTCACTTAATCTCCCAAACTAATCACCTACATGGGAATCTACGGAAGCGCTTTTGCGCTGACACGTCCGCTCTTGCCGAAACCCTAACCACCTCAGTTTCACTCACTCTCCGCTTTTGAGATCATCCTTCTGTAGGAGCGACTTCGCTTATGCGACCTCGTCGTCACACCCGCAACCACTGGCCACCCTTTTCAGTCAGGCTTCTGCGCTCGCCCTCTTGCTTACGAGAGCTCGTACCTGTGATCAAACTTATGCAGGTGCGGTTGCACCAGAACTAGTGCACATCAGAAATTCTTTAAGTTAGAAACTCGATCCTTTAACCATCCGAAACTACCCCGAGGCTCCTAGGACCTCAACCAAACACTCTAACAAGTCCTAAATCATGGTACGAACCTAGTCGAGCCTCCAAATCACATCAAACAACACTAAAATCACGAGTCGCGTGTCGATTCAAGCCTAATGAATTTTGAAATTCTAATTTCTACATTCAATGCCAAAACCTACTAAATCACGTCTGATTGACCTCAAATTTTGCGCACAAGTGACAAATAACAAACGGACCTACTCCATTTCTCAAAACCCCAATCCGAGCCCGGTATTCACAAAGTCCACTCTCGGTCAAACTTTTAAATTTTCAACTTTCGCCATTTCAAGCCTAATTCAACTACAAACATCAAATTCATAATCATGACGCGCTTCTAAGTCAAAAATCACCCAACGGAGCTAACAGAACCAACGAAACTGCATACCGGAGTCGTCTACACATAAGTCAACATCCGGTCAATCTTTTCAACTTAAGCTTCCAATTTAGGGACTATGTGTCCCATTTAACTCTGAAACCAAAAATCAAACCTTCCAGCAAGTCACGTAACTACAGTGAAGGAAATAATTAGGGGGTCAAAGGTAATGCGCTCAAAATGACCGGCCGAATCGTTACACCTTTTGCCATTATTTATCAAGTATTTACTTATAGAAGTTATAATTATATGGTAATGCAGACCATATAGCCTTATGCTTCTCTTCATCACTAATAGATTACCAACCCAAATAACTTCTTGAATTAACTTATTAATTCTTGTTATGTGCTTTACAAAACTTGAAAGATCATCATCTTGATCATTAGGTTCCATAGGCAGATTGATTAAATTATCAATCATGGCCTTTACCCTTCTTCTTTGGAGCTTTGTGAAAACACATCTGGATGTTCTTATCATCACCCTGATTTTCTGTTACAAATACAGAAAATATTAGGACTCACCATAAATATACACATAAACACGTGTATGTCTTTGTATATTGTATATATGCACAAATGCATGCATAAAGAAAATGGTGACAGAAAAAGTTTTAGTTTTTTTTATTTGTTTTACATTTTATGTGTGTCTGCTTTAACCTTGTTAGTAGTGCAACTCTTTTGTAACATACAAAAGAACATCTCCAATGACTTTTTCACGTAATTAGGTTCAGATAATTTGAATTAAATTAAAACTTGATAAATCGAGAAGTTTCAAATACAACATATGCTTTAAGAAAATTTCCATTAGAGTACAAAAGGAAGTACTTATCAAGAGGGAATCTTCTAACTTGAATGTTATGGCCAGTCTGTAGATGGATCTATTTTTTAAAATTTTTTTAGCTTTTGTTGTTTATTTGTTTATTTTTGAGAAATTTTGTGCAAGGAAACTCCAAGTAAGTTACAAGTTAGCAATTTAGTTGTATGATATTCAGTGATTAATCAATCACTCTTGATAGAAGATTAAGTGATGTTTTGTGATTCTTTTTGCTTTTAAATTTGTTTATGTGACTGAATATATATGTATGTTATTTTTTGAATTTAATCCGGTGCTCGTTAGTAGAAAAGTTAATTAGGTTAACTGTGAATCTGACTGGTGCTCGTTAGTAGAAAAGATAATTGGTTTGGTTAACTTTGAATCTGAATGGTGTTCGTTAGTTAAAAGATAATTGGTTAACTGCGGATCTGACTGGTGCTTGTTAAATATGATTGAGATACATCATAGACAATTGTAGTTGACCTTGCTAGATTTCAAGGATTTAGATAACTAGTGTTAGTTGTAGAGTGAACTTGTATCTCAGCTTTCAGAAATAGTGGAAGCTACAAAAGTACCTATATAAATGAGGAGTATTTCACCTGGTTACCTATGTAAAAGAGCAAAAGTTCAAGATTGGCTACAAGCTGTTAGTTCTTGAAATATTTATGCTTTCTTTCATCCTAAATAGCAGTAAATTTATGATACTTATTTCAGCTTAGTTTGGTTAAGTTGCAGATATGCTTGTCTCTCGTGCTTCTTGTTATGAATGATTGTTGTGTCATGGAATATTAAAGTAAAAGTGTTTTATTAGAAATTTATTTAAAATTTAAATACTAGTGAGTCTTGCATTAAGAAGCAGAATATTAATATAGATTAGAGATGTAGCCTATTAATACAAGTATAACGGAATATATTGCACTATATTACTCTAGATGAGAATGGCTAAAAGAAAATATGGACACATGCCTAAGTATATGTCAAGTTGAAGCGATTGTACCACTAATCCTCTGTAACAGAGTGATGTGGACACATGCCTAAGTATATGTTTGTCTAGATTTTAAAGTCTTTCTATTAATAAATCTTTTTAATTTTGTTCTTTCAGGAGATTATGAATTTGAAGTTTAAAAAACTTTTCCCAGAAAAAGAAAGTGCAGAGCATGTATAAGCAACTGCAAATATTAAAAAGTAAAGTTGTAACACAAGAGAGACATGTTTTCCATTTTCTTTAGAGTTGTTTAAAGATTTTCTCACTTATACATGAATTATGTTCTCTTTTGTTAGGAGTTGACAACATACTGTCATACAAATTGAATAGGTATATTCTTGTAATATGACACTTCAGTTCTTTGTAATAGACTATGAAATTTGTATGAACATATATAATTGTGTCTTTTAAGATTTGTCTATGTTAACCCTGAAAGATTCAATTTTTGATTGTTTTGGAAGATTAATAGACAACTAGCTAAAGTTAGAGAACTTTTAACGGCCGAATTTGTGGTCGTAATTACAAGATTTAACAACCGCAATTACAAGCAGCAAAGGGAAATGTGGACGCTAAAAGGAGCTACAACGACCAGATTTTTTGTTGTCGTTAAAGGTTCTTTAACGACCAACTTGAGATACGGTTATAAATTTTTAATGTCGGGGCTTTTAGCGACCGGCGACGACCGATTTTTTCCTGGTCGTTATTGACTAACAACGACTGAATTAGGGCTTTTAACGGCCGAATTTCCTTTTGCTAATGACCTATTTTCTTGTAGTGAAACAAGTTCTTAGTTTGTTTAAAAAAACATTTAGTCACCAATGTTCCGAAGCCAACGTGACTTCTTAACCAAAATGGCTAAGATTATTAAAAAATAATTATACTTGGCTTTGCTTTCTATATTGTATAGTCTTAAATTCCAATCACTTCATAAGTCACAACGGTGATATCACTACCCAGTTCATGTAAGAGTTGAAGAAATAGAGTTCTGGCGACGTCAATCCTTTTTGTTTAGAAAGAAATGCAACAACTAAAATTTTGACGCAACAGCAAGTTGTGAAACAAAATCATATTAGTTTTTCTTTTTCTCGATAATAGGCAGTCACAAAAATAAAATATATTAACATGGGAATTCTGATCCCGAATAACTAAATAGCGTCAGTGAGGATGCCCATGCCCAGTCCCAGTAGCTTCTCTTTCAGCTTCTTAACCGCGTGGGGCCTTTGGAGAAGCAATTTTTATGATGACCTAAGGTCATCTTACATTTCAGAACTTAATTTTGCGCTCTTTAACCTTAAAATCTCATTCTATCCTCCTTGATTTGCATGCGCAGTCCGGTCGTATTTCCGGAAAGATTTTATGTTGAAAATTGATGAAATAATAATTTTTTGCCTTAAAAGTTGATTTTAGTTGACTTCGGTCAACGTTTTGAGTAAACGGACCCGGACCCGGACCTGTATTTTGATGGTCACGGTGGATCCGTAGAAAAATATGGAAAAAAAAGGACCTGGGCGTATGTCCGGAATCAAATTTCGAGGTCCCTAGCTCGAGATATGAATTTTTGTTGAAAATGGAAAGACTGTAAATCTAATGATTTTAAGAATTTGGTTAATATTTGATCTTGTTGGTATTTAGCCCGTATTTTGGTTCCGGAGCCCGGCACAGGTCCAAAATAATATTTATACCTTATCTGTAAAATTTTGTGAAAACGGAATTGATTTGACGTGATTCGGACGTCCGATTGTGACAATAGAAATTTTAAAGTGTTCTTGGCAATTTCATGTGATTTAGTATTAAATTTGTAATTCTAGGTATTATTTTGGCGATTTGATCGCACAAGCAAGTTCTTATGATGTTTTATACTTGTGTGCATGTTTGGATTGGAGCCCCGAGGGCTCGGGTGAGTTTCGGATAGGCTACGAGATATTTTAGACTTAGAAAACCTAGTGTTTGGGCTTCATCTGTCATCTGGTGTTTTCTTCTACGCGTTCCCGAAGGTACTTTCGCAAACGCGGAGAGTAAAATGGGTCATGGGGATTTTCTTAATCGCGAACACGGTAGCTGGGTCGCGAACGCTAAGAAATGGGGGGTCTTACCCTTTGCGAACGTGGCCAGCTTCACGCAAGCGCGATGGCTTTGGGACCTGGGGGATGGGTCAGTTGTTCTTCTACGCGAACGCGTTCACTGGGTCGCGAACGTGGATCCAGGGTGGGACAGCCTTCGCGAGCGCGAAAAAGGACTAGCGAACGCGAAATCCAATTGGGCTGCAGCTTTGCGATCGCGGCAGGCCCTTCGCGAACGCGAAGAAGGCCTGACACCCAACCCTTAAAACAGACTAGAACGGGATTATTTCAAAATCCTACTCCGCGACGCCCTTGCCACTTGACTCGGCATCCAAGCACTTCGAATATATCCAAAATCAATATATTATCATCAATATTCACTAAAGGAATGAATTCCATATGAAAATTATCAAATTAGACAAAAAATCCCGAATTCATTTCAAATCTGGCCCTGGCCCCACGTCTCGAAACTCGATAAAATTTACAAAACTAGAAAGCCCATTTACTTACGAGTCCAACCATATAACATTTGTCAAAATCCGACTTCTAATTGACATTTTTTGAGTTATATTATATTTTTATTGATACTCAAAACATTTACAATTTGAGACCTAGTAGTAGCTTTGACTTGCTACCACCACTTTACATCATACTTTGCTGAAAATAAAATCAATGTGTCTATCTAACTATAATACTTCAATACAGACACTATTTTTTGCCTCTTCTACTATACTCGACACTTAGTTTCTTCATGGAGTCCAGTCCAGTTGTTGTAATAATTCCCCCAATTTACTGTTGTTCTTTCCTCTGACATGTATGTGCAGCACTATTTCCTTGCAAATTTGGTGTTCACCATGCTTGCCTTTATCGAATCTGACTCTGTTTCTTTCCCTCTAAATCAATGCAACAATTACGGCAAACACACAGCAAAGTTATGACATTTATACCTTTCCTGCTCTTTGCTTTCTTTTAACCCATTCCAATTAAGCTTCCCAGCTTCCAATGTTTCTCTTATGCCCCATCCATAGACAGCCTAGACCATAGTTTCTTTGTTATTGAACAATCAAAGAATAAGTGGTTAAAAGATTTTATACTATGTCTACAGAATGCACACTCTGTTGGCACTTGAATACCGAACTTCACTAATCTATCAATTGTAGCTCATCTCTTCTTAACTGCAATCCAAAGAATGAATCTGCATCATTAAACTCTTCCTTTCAACTTTGTTATACTCTAGGATCAGCTTCAAATACATCTGTTTGATCTAAAACTTTCCAATCTTACACATTGCCTGCAATCTTTCATGCATGCTCCCTTGAAGTTGATGATGACCCATGATCACTTTTCTGATGTCCAGTATCTTCCTTACTACCCAATATGCTGGCTTAGGAGTAGTCATTGTTTCCAAGTCCCCTTTCTTTATATAAAAACTATGCACCCATCGTATCCATAGGCAGTCCTTCTTTCTTGTTAAATCCATAGTTGTTTGAGAACTGCTGCTTTGTTCCATATTTTGATATCCAGTATGATTAGGCCTCTAGGTGCTATTGGTCTGCACACTTTCTCCCAAGCTACTAGTGCCTTCTTTAAAATATTTGCACTGCCAATCCATAAAAATGTTCTGCATATAGTTTCAATAACTTTCACCACCTTCTTTGGGAGTATAAAAACCTGAGCCCAATAAGTCTGAATACCAAAAATGACACCCTTTATCAATTGACATCTACCAGCATAAGATAGTAGTTTTGCTAACCAGCATGTAACTTTTGTTGTGACCTTCTCAATCAAAGGCAAATATTGATAGACAACTAACTTTTTAGAATCTAAAGGAATGCCTAAGTACTTCAAAGGAATATTTCCTTCAGTAAACCCCAAAGTTCCAAGGACTTCTTCTCTGACAGCTTGAGCTATCCAAGCAATGTATATTGCACTTTTATTGACATTAGCTTGTAGGCCAGAAGCATTTGAGAATTTGTGAAAAGGATTATTTAAGATCTTTATGGATTCAACATCAGCTCTACAATACATTAGCAAGTCATCTGCAAAGCATATGTGTGTACTGTTTAACTTCCTACACTTAGGATGAAAGTTAAAGTTCCCATTTTTATGCAGCTGCCCCAATTCTCTACTCAAATACTTTATAGCAATAACAAACAAGTAAGGAGACATAGAATCTCCTTGTCTAATATCTCTTTTGCCTTTGAATGGTTTTGTCAATCCACCATATAAGATCAATGAATATGATACAGTGGTGACACAATTCATTATCCACCGTACAAACTTAAAAGGAAATCCAAGATCTACAAGCATTTGCCTAAGCAAACTCCATTGCAGAGTATCATAAGATTTCCTTAAATCCACATTCATCACACATCTAGGAGAGACTCCTTTTCTGGAATATCATTTAAACATTCATGGCTAAGTAATATATTATCTACTATGCTTCTCCCTTCAATGAATTTTGATTGAGACTGGCCACTCAACCCATCAAGCACACCTTTTATCCTCCTTGTAATCACTTTAGATATGATATTGTACAATGTAGTACAATATGCAATGGGCTTATAGTCTTTAATTGTTGATGGTGCTTTCACTTTAGGGACTAATGTAATAGTTGTTGTATTAATCATTCCAGGAAATATGTCTGTAGTAAAGAATTCCTTAACGGCTTCAAAGATATCATCTTTCACTATCTCTCAATTTCTGGTAAAGAACTCCACAGGGAACCCATCAACCCTGATGCTTTGTCTTTAGGCATATCTCTTACTGTTTCAGTGATATCCTCAATTGTAACATTTTGAATCAAAGTTCTTTGTTGTTCTATAGTTAAGCATGGCCCTTCCTTTATTATAGATGTATTTGTACAAGGCAGTTTTGTAGCATAATCTCCCATCAAAGATTGAAATACATTAATGAATTCCTGCTCAACTAATCTGGGCTCTGTTAATTTCACACTTGTGTCTGTATAAATGGAAGTTATACTACTTTAGCTGGATCTGATCTTCCATTGAGCATGGAAATACTTTGTATTTGCATCTCCACATTCAATCCAGCATGCCTTGGATTTCTGCTTCATTACTTTCTCCTCCAAAGTGCTTCATTTCTCAATTTCAGCTAGTGTTGTTTCCTCTTCATTAAAAAGAGACTGGGCCATAGGATCCTGCTTCATTTGACTCTGCACAATATCCAATTTCTCTATTGCCTGCTCCAGCCACTGTTTGTATGAAGCCATGTATGCATTTATATCCTTTAGTTTCTCCTTCATATTCTTCAATTTGCACCAAAACTGCTGCATAGGTACTCCTTCATAGTCCTGGATCCATACTTGCTTAATTATGTTATGAAACTGTGGGAGTTCCATAATATTTGTATACAGTCTAAAAGGTTTAGGATTCAATAACTTCTGCCTGCCACATTTGATTAGAATAGGGGAGTGATGAGATACTGATAGATTCAAAAAATCAGCTTCTACATGGCCATATTGTTGAATCCACTGATAGTTTCCCAATGGCCAGTCTATCTTGCTATACACCCTAGTTACAGTACCTTGCTTATTTGTCCAGGTATAATGCCAACCCTTAGCTCTAAGTGGGGTAAGTTGTAAATCATCAATCAGATGCTTGAATCCTTTTACTTCAGCAGCAGTGACAGGAGATCCTATTCTATCCTCAGAGGATAGAACATTATTAAAGTCTCCATTGAGCAGCCATGTTTCCTGGTTTGGTATGTTAATCTACCTAAGTGTCACGACCCCAAATCGCAACTGGCCGTGATGGCGCCAATCGTGATACTAGGCTAGCCAATTTACTGAAAATAATGAAATGATTTTCCATTTAATACATAAAATATCCAAATTTTCATAATAATTTTGTTTGTTAAGCATTTCAAAAACAATAAAAATGATTAGAACATCTAAGTGCAGTCCCAACATCTGGAGTCAACCGTCATGAGCATCTAAGAAGTGATACAGTCTAATACAAATCCTCTACTACAACAAGTCTGGGAAGTAAAGTAAAATGACTGAGTAGGAAGGAGAAAGAGTAGGTTGCGGATGCCGAGCAGCTACCTCGTAATCTCCGAACAATGCTCCAAATGGGGTAGCTCAGCTATCACTCTGTCCCGGTACCTGAATCTGCACACAAGGTGCAGGGAGTAACATGAGTATACCAACTTAGTAAGTAACCAAAGTGTCTAAAAACATGAGTGCAATGATGAGCAGTTAAACTTTATTGTTTCATAAAATAAGTACCGGTAAAAGGAATAGATCAAGTCAAGAGTCCACATTTACCAAAGATTTTACAAAACTCCAGTTTTCCCTTTTTAAACTTCTATGAAACATTAGTCAACATTTATCAAAGAGGCTCAGTGGAAAGAATAGTGAAAACAGTAGTTTCATAAAAATATCTGCCACTCGGGCACAGTGCCGCTCACAATAAAGCCTCTCGGGCAAGCCTCTTAGTCAATCGTGACTCTACTCTCATAAATCAATGCTCACACTCAACACTCTCACTCATCAGGTACTATATAACAACTGTTGCGGCGTGCATCCTGATCCAATACGTATTATATACATATATATTGTTGTGGCGCGTAGCCCGATCCATATATAATGTATATTTATGCGACGTGCAGCCCGATCTATATAACATACGATGTGGCATGCAGCCCGACTCATATAATAGTCGACTACGCTAACTGGAGGTGTACTGACTCCTGGAGGGGCTCCTTTAGCCCAAGCGCTATATTGTTGCGGCGTGCAGTCCGATCCAATATATATATTGCTGCAGCGTGATGCCCGATCCATATATAATGTATATTGTTGCGGTGTGTAGCCCGACCCATATATAATGTATATTGTTGCGGTGTGCAGCCCGATCCATATATATATATATATATGGCTGCGGCACGCAGCCCGATCCATATATAATATACATATATTGATGTGGCGTGCAGCCTGATCCATATGTAATATATAAAATATATATTGCTGCGGCGTGCAACTCGATCCATAACTATCCTCACATACTCGGTGCTAGGCCTCACTTAGTCATCCTCGCAAGCCCCTCGGGCAATTCATCTCAACTCACGGAACTCAGCCCAAAATACTTCTTAGAGTTTCAAAACAGTGTGATAACAGCAAAAATAACAACAAGTGGTAAACATGACTGAGTTTAGAGATGCTCTATCATGATAGTGTGAGAATAGTGTAAAAATACCTCTGAGAGTCCAAACAGGTCAGCACAAGGCCCCAAATACTCCGAATCTAACCAAAACCATATTAACGTCATCAACATACGCTAAAGGAACAAAACCCAATTGAAAACTATCAATTTAGACACAATTCTCGAAATTTGGCCAAACTCGAGCCTCGGGCCCATACCTCGGAATTTTACAAAATGTACATCATAAGAATCCTCATCCTTTTACGATTCTATACATACCAAGAACACCAAAATCGGACCACAATTGCCCACACAAATCCTCAAAAGAAATTTCCAATTCTTATGCACCTAACCTCCCCAATTTTGGGTTTAAATCCAACAAATTTCCGGTCTAATTACTTAGAAAATGACATAGAATCGAGTTATGAAGTTGAAAATATTACCTCTAGGTGATTTATTTCGATTTCCTCTTCAAACCCTCTCAAAGAGCTCCAAACCCGCTCAACAATGGGGGAAAATAGACAAAAATTCGTAGGAAAGGGCTATTTAAAACATTTTTTCCAGCACTATAATTTCCTTCAGTGCGATCGCGATTCCAGCCACGCGATCGTGATGCACAGTCCAGCCCACTTTGTGCTCGCATACCAACACACACATTCGCATAGCTCAAACATCCATTCCACACACGCGCCTCAGAATACCTATGAGATCGCACAAGGAGCCACGCGCCCGCTGTTTAACCAAAAAAATTAGACCCTTTAACTAAAGATAATTTTTAAGATTAACACGGGTTATTGATAATCAAGGAAATAGAGAAAAATGAAAAACAGACAATATTGCTGAAATATAGAAAAGCGAAGTCAATTATATTCGAGAATCATATGTCTTTACAAGCGGTATTCCCCTCCCTTATATAGTAGATTCCTATAACGTACAACTATTGTTATGGTTGCTCATTAATGACTAATTATGACATTAATGAGGAATTACAAAGGACAACGGATTGGGGTACGGATGCATAACGTTCGAGTAATCAATTGTGGGTCTTTGAATCTGCCCGTAGCTTTGTCTAGATTCATTCTGACCGTGCCTCTCTCCTGTTTTGATCAGGTTGAGTTTCCCATGGCTGATACGCTCGAGGTTTTACTGAGTTGTGCCTCTTTGTTCCGTACCTCTTCAAAGAATCACATCCAGCTGTCTCATTTTCCTGTGTCTACGTGACTGGCTGAGCTGTAAGAAGCTGGCTTACGTGTGAACCTTTTTTTTATCAATACAGATACTCCCCCCACTTACCATATATTGAATAATTAATATTTGGTAAGTGGATATTCATTTATGGTGGGAATATTTTGCTGCTTCTTTTCCTCGAATCATTGTATCATTCTCTGCACCATAGGCGTCGTTTGTCACTTCCATTTAATGCTCAAACCACGTGTCCTTTTCGGATTGGTTCTGCATTTACTCAGCACCTTTTTGGGCTTTTTGAGGTTGTGCAAGTCCTGAAGTGACATCTTCAATTATGACTTTTCATCATTATTTTTCTTTTTTTTCCCATGTTTGACGGTTGTCCTCAAGTATAAATACCTTTCTTCTTTTCTTTGCTTCCACGAAAACTTTTTCTAACTTTGTCTTTTGTAAAGAACTTTCTTCTTGCCTTTGTAAACATGTCTTCTTCAAACCAACCTCAATGAGTAATAGATATTGAACGTTTAACACCATCTTCTGCTCCGACTAGGAGTCAGAGGGTGGTAGACTTAGAAGTCTAGGATCCACTCCTTCAAGGGGCTCCTCTTCTTCTCAAATAGTTCCTTCTCCTTCTACTAAATCTCTAGTTTCTCCAAGGTTTAGGGTTTCTCGGTCTTTGTCTAGAGGTAGAGGCGAGCACCTTCATGAACCTGGAGTCGATGAAATTGTCCCTGCTGAGTTTGTTTTTGCTAGGGATAGTCAAGTTCTTGTAGACCAATCTTCTTCTCTTGAAAGTGTCGAACAATATTCAATCCTTATAATTGAGGGTCAGATTTCCCTTGTTCGTAGGGAGTGCTTTTGGAGGTCTGACTTCCCTGTCTATATTCCAAATAGTATTCAAATAATAACGTCTTACAAAATGGGATATTCTTTTGTTTATACGTATCCTTTCACTCTAGGGTTTAGACCCCCCATTGACCTAGTCATAATTGAGTTCTATCATTTTTGCAATATCTGCTTAGGACAAGTTGGTTCGCTTATGTAGCGAGTTGTTGCATGTCTTAGGAGTTTGGCTTCTTTAGCCTCGGTTACTTTTACTTTCAACCATCTTATTCATCTTTACTCTCCTACATTATTTTGTGAAGGGTTTTTTACTCTGACTGCTAGAAGCAAAAGAGTGTTGGTAACCCCTGGGGATGATAAGGATAGGGGTTGGTACCTCCGGTATGTTGTTGTACCCACTATTGGTTTAGTGGGTGAAGAAAATCTTTACTTCCCTGAGAAGTGGAATCGCGCACATAAGTATGCTTTAGCTCACATTTATTTACTTTTTCTCATTTTGAATTGAGATGTTTTATTAACACCGTATCTGTTTTTTCTTCTCTCAGCAATCATGAATACTGTTAAGAATGTCTCCAGTATTCGTGATTGGGTAGAAAAATTGTTGTCCATTGCTTCTTTATAAGAGAGATCTTGGAAGTACCTCGCTAGGGGTATGGTTGGCATGTAAAGACCCACGGTAAGTGAAGCTCTTATTCTTGCTTCTTTCCTTACTCGAGTCTCTTCTTTATTTGTCGTTTAACTTCTTCCCTTTTAATAGGGTTCTCTGCTCGTGGGGTGTCTGCTTCATCTATCCCGAAGATGTCTTTGGCTCAGGCCCAAGAAATTATTGTTGGTTAATCTTCCTAGAAGAAGAATAAGGTGCTTTAGTGCACAGGCCACGGAGAAGGCGGGTGGTTTCAGATGATGAGCTTACACCCTTAGCCTTGCCTTCTGTTTCTGTGACTGAGCCCCATGTCCTTGATGATGTTTCACATTCCCCTATTTATGATGGTGTTGATCTTGCTCCTGACGATGTCCCTTTGGCTGCTGTCTATGTTGCTTCTTTGAGAGAAGCTGTCACGTCTGTTCCTTTGGCTATTTTGGCTTCTGTTGTTGCTTTGCCCTTAACTTCCTCAACTTTTCAACCCTCTGTGCCTGCTGCTTTGCCGGTGGCTTCTTCAGCTCCTCAACCCTCCTTGCCTGTTGCTGTTTCATCTCTTCCTGCTTCTATGCCTTCCGTTAGGGAAGTAGGGTCTTCCAGCAGAGATATGCGGCAGGTGGTAATAGAGGTTCCAGCTTAGGGGAACCTTTTCAAGAAAATGGGTGAGCCCAAAGTGTGGCTCAAGACTTTGATAGGTCCCTCTGAGAAAGCCAAGCTAGCCAGCCACGATGCTTTTACATGTGCCAATGAGGTCGTGCATACTTCTTTAAAGGTATGATGCAAGTTATCCTCTTTCATTTTCGTATATGAAATTTACCATATCTGACTGGTTTATTTCATGTAGATTAACCTTATAGGCATGGAGTTTATGAAGAGGATTTCAAACACGGACCAAGAGACAAAAGAGTTGCAGGCCGATGTTGATAATTGGAAAGCACAGTATTATAGCCTAAGGATTGACATGGATGCTTTATAAGAGGAAAGGAGTACATTGAAGCGGCAGATGAGACTCATGGTAGAAGAACTGGCAATAGAGAAGGATTCTTCTAGTATGGCTGATAAAGACAAGAGTATTCTGGAGTCTTCGTTCGCTGAGCAGCTGTCCCGTGCCTCGGAGGAGATTCGAGACTTGAAAAACTTGTTGGGGGCAGAAGGAGGAATACTCAGGCAAGCTCGTGCAATCACTCACTCATACTCAAGAAGACCTTCGTAAGGCTTTAGAAAAAGATCAAACTTTAGAGGAGTCGATTGTACCGTTAAGGGCCGCCCATGAAGTTGCGGAAGCGGAGAATGACGGATTGAGAGCTGAGCTTCAAGTATGGGAAAAGGATTATGAAGATCTAGAAGAGGTGGCTGCTGTCGATGTGAGCTGGGCGTACATGAATTCTCGCCTTAACACATTGATGGAAATGAGTCAAGAGGGTTTTGACCTTAGTGTTGAAATAGCTAAAACTAAGGAAGCCATGGAGAAGGCTCAACAAGGTCATAACCTCTCTTCACCTGATGGTGAGATTCCAGCCGCTCATGCCTCTTCATCCCTAGTTGCTCCCGCTCCTTCTACTAGTGAAGTCAACCCCTCTCTTGAAAAAATTTAGTTGGTTCATCCCCCCTACCCCTTTTTTTCTCTTTGTATCAATTGGTGGTTACCCCAGTCCCATCGGGGCTAAATTTGGATTTCTTTAAAGTCTCCAAATGACAACTTAGGGGCACCACAATGTATATAAAAATTTATACAGCTAAGTATAAGTTAATACTTAGTTTTAGCCGTTCTAATATATTAATGCTAGTTTGACTTTTGTTGAGTTTCTGTTTCACTCTTTAAGTCTTTTGCATGCTTCATTTTTCGAGGTTTTGGTTTTACCTCCGAGTTTTGCATGTGGAATACTTTAGACTGCTCGTACCTTTTTGTAATAGGTACGGTGGCATATTAAATGTGTGCCATTTTGTAATAGGCATAGTTTATGAAAGAGGGCCCTTTATAATTGACATGAAGAAGATGTCTCAACTTCATGATAATGCAATCGAGTGATAGGAATTTTACACATGTTTAAGATTATTTCCAAGGAAAGTTTTTTGTTCGAACTTCCATGACATTTTACATGTGTTTGGTTATCGTCTAAAACTCATGTTTGCAACTGTTTTTGTTTAACAGATTTGATGTACTCTTGTATTTCGTAGCTGTTTTTCATATGTAACAGTTTTTCGATATTAATACAAGGAAACAACTATTTTTTACTAGTAACAGTTTCTATAAAGATTGGGGTTTTTACCCGCAACTGTTTTGGAAACAGTTTTCTAATAAGTACGAGGGAAATGTTTTCTTATTCGTAACTGTTTTTATTTGATAACAGTTTCTTGAACAAATACAAAGATTTAGATCTTTCATCCATAATTGTTTTATTTTGAGAGCAGTTTTTTGAATGAGTACATTAATGATGATCTTTTACCACTTAAATGTTTTTGTTACAACAGCTTTGAATAAGTATAAAGATGTACATTTATTTCTCGTGACTAATATTTTGCC